>JAJJKD010000067.1:0-212758 GCA_022376535.1 Xylariaceae sp. FL0662B
GTAGGTGGCTTAATCTGGCAAACATCCTGTGTATATTGGACGGAAGTAGCCTCTGTATTGCCTTCTATGACTATTTGGATGAGAATTGAGACATATTATGGCCGCAATGGTGTACTTGTTGTTCACACTTGACCTTGAGCGTATTCACCAGACTCTAGGTAGAATAACATGACTCGATTCCCCTGCTATATGACTGAATATGTAGAAGAGCCGTTATATCTAATATATTGGTTCTGTGTTTGGCAGACGGATCACAAAAGCCTCTTACACATTTTGTTTAACAACTACGGCTGACTTTTCACTACACATTACGCATGGCAAATATTCGCTTTCCCACAGGTCTTGACGGCTCGAACTTGCATAATCCTTCACGCATGGTCTCCCCTTTGAGTTCCGGGAACTCCTATAACCACTCTATTCATCCTCCATCACCCTTTACCCTTGACTCCGCTGTGGTTGCCCCTGTCCATGCCTATAGTCGACCAGAACAACGCCTAGATACAAGCCGTAAGCTTAGCAACGGTACACCCCAAATCAATTCTAAACGAACCTCGTCATGGCGCTGCCACGTCAATGCTGTCGACTGGAAAGGGCCAAGAGCTGTTCCCTTGAAACAGACAAGTTGTCCAGAAACCACGGCTGGAGTGCTTAGTCGTTTGACATTTAGCTGGATCACCCCTCTCATCACTGTTGGGAACAGAAGGCGCCTAGAAAACGATGACATTTGGCTGGTTAATCCTAAAAGAAGTGTCAATATTCTCACAGAGATATTTTACGCCGTACTCCAAGGGCGCATCGATAGGGAACACATACTTCTGCTTGCTCTTTACGATACCTTTAAGCATGACTTTTGGGTTAGTGGCTTATGGCGTCTTGTCGTATCCCTTTCTCAGGTAGCCATTCCAGTTAGCCTGCGTTTTATACTTTCCTTCGTTACTGAGGCGTACGCAGCAGCCAAGATACGGTCGGCTGTTGGTGATGAGCAGACCGACGTCCAAGGACCTTCTCCGTGGAAAGGGGTAGGCCTGGTCGCTATGCTAATAATGTTGCAACTCATTTTGAGCTTGAGTACAACCCATTTCACTTATAGAAGCGCCGTATTAGGTGCGCAAGCTAGAGGGATGCTAGTAGCTGCTATTTTCGAGAAAAGCACAATAATCTCGGGAGACGCACAAGCAGCCGTCAGCACCGCCCAAGGGGAAGAGCGACATGTAAGAACTCACTCGTTCGATAACAGGCTCAACTTACTAACATAGAGTTAGAATAGCACTCAGAACCCCCGAAATTCCGGAAATGATATCAGTAAGATGTCTTCGGATACAGCACTTGTCGATCAAGCAGCAAGAGCGCTCCATCTCACTTGGACTACCCCAATCACTCTCGTACTGGTGTTTGGAATCTTAGCGGTTTATCTTGCTTCATCGGCAGTAGTAGGCATATGTTTGCTGCTAGTCGGAATCCCAGGGTTAACCATCGCGGTTAAATCGAGTATTCGACGACAATCGGAGATCAGACAAACCTCTAATGCCCGCATCTCGTTGACCCAGGAGATCCTACGATCTTCACGTTTTGTCAAGTTCAATGCCTGGGAGCGTCCTTTCTTGGCCAAGCTGAGAGACCTCCGAAAGAAAGAAATCGGCCTTCTCACCAAACTCCTTTTGACTAAAGATGTGGTCCATGTTATATCCTTTTCACTTCCAGTCTTCGCGGCTATGCTGTCCTTCATTGTCTTCTCCAAAACTGGACACAGACTTACTGCAGCAAACGTATTTTCCTCCTTAACCCTATTCAGTACTCTCCGCGTTCCTTTCAATGCCTGGTCAGTTGCGGCCGGCCAAGTTGCAGAGGGGTGGGCGGCTCTGAAACGACTGGAGGCCTTCTTTTTGGCTGAGGAACACGATGAAGATGTGATATGGGACCAACAATCTCATCTAGCCATCAGTCTGGAACGGGCAAGCTTTTCTTGGGGACAAGCCGGTAATCCCCGAGATGCTGCGAACTCGATGCAGCTGGGCATATACCCTCGAACTACATCATTCTCGTTGGTCGATATTGACTTTTCTGTGTACCACGGAGAGTTGCTAGCCGTGGTTGGACCGGTAGGATCCGGAAAATCCTCTTTATTATGCGCACTTGCAGGACAGATGCGGAAGGCCAAAGGCGACTTCGTAATAGGGGCTGAAGTTATGTCGAGAGCTCTATGTCCCCAAAACGCATGGATTCAACACGCTTCTTTGAAGGATAATATCTTGTTTGGCAGACCAATGAACCGCGAACTATACGACCGAACTATTGAAGCCTGCTCTCTGAAAGCCGACATCCAAGCGTTACCTGCTGGCGATGAGACGGAGATCGGTGAGCGCGGTATTAATCTGAGCGGTGGTCAGCGCCAGAGAATTAACCTTGCTCGGGCAATTTACGCCGACACTGATATTGTTCTAATGGACGATCCACTGTCAGCGGTAGACGCTCATGTTGGTCGACACATTTTTGAGCATGCGATCTGTGGCATGATGAAGCGGAAGACCAGGATCCTCGTGACACACCACCTACATGTTCTCAGTCGGTGCAGCAGAGTTCTATGGATAGATAATGGCCATGTTAAAGCTCTGGGCACCTACGACAACCTCGTCCGGGCCGAACCCGGCTTTCGAGCTATGATTTCGGTCGCCATGGGAGCGGAGAACGAGGCAATCTTATATCCCGAAATAAATCGTCATGCGGCAACTGCGGACCGAACCCAGCCTACGCGAGAAAAACAAGCGATCGGTGATGGGGTGCTGGTCAAGGAGGAAAGCCAGGGGGCGCGAGCACCCCTACACGTAATCAAGTCTTACGCTAGGTCCTCTGGCCATCTTCTTAACGCTGCCATACCAATCGTGATCCTAGTGTTAGCTCAAGGGTCAACCACAATGACGAATGTTTGGCTATCTTTTTGGACATCAAACAGATTCGGCACGCTCTCGCAAAACGGATACATCAGCATCTACGTCGCCCTCGCTGTAGCCCAGGCCACGCTCGCCTTCCTCTTCGCTGCCACAGTCTCCGTTCTTGGAAGCAGAGCGAGCCGCAGGATGCTCGATCGCGCCATCGCCAAGATCGTCGGCGCGCCGCTCTCCTTCCACGACTCGCAGCCGCTGGGGCGGATCATGAACCTCTTCACGCACGACGCCGAGGCCATGGACCAGCGACTCCCGGACTCGCTCGGAAAGTTCCTCTCCTCGATCGCCCTCGTCTTCAGCACTTGCGCCCTCGTCGTGGCCTATTTCTCGTGGTTTGCGCTTGTGCTCGCGATCCTCCTCGTCGCCTATCTCTACGCCACGGCGTACTATCGGGCCGCTGCGCGCCAGCTCAAGCGGATCGAGGCGGTGTTGCGGGGTGTCGTGTTCGCGCAGTTCGTGGAGGCCCTGTCGGGGATCCCGATCATTCGGGCATATGGCGGGGAAGCGCGCTTCGCTCGACGGGTACGCGACGCCGTCGACGATATGAACGCGGCGACCTATCTGACACTTGCCAGTCAGCAATGGCTCGCGTGTTGGCTGGACCTGATCGCCATCCTGGTGGTCCTGGCCGCTGGCCTGCTGGTTGTTCTCGGGCGGGAGCAGGTCGATCCGAGCATATCGGGCGTCGTGCTTTCTAGCGTTTTGGCGCTGAGACAAATGATCCAGTTGATCGTGCAGCAGCTGGCCCAGTTTGAGAATTCTATGCACTCGGCGGAGCGGATGCATCATTATGGGACCGATGTGCCTGAAGAGAAATCTCACCCGACTACAATAGTGGCGGACCCTGGCTTATGGCCTGGTAGAGGCGAGATCAATATGGTAGATGTTCAGATGCGATACAGACCCGAGCTTCCATATGTATTAAGGGGCCTGAGCATTATGATTAAAGGTGGTGAGAAGATTGGCATTGTTGGGAGGACCGGCGCTGGCAAATCATCTATTGCAGCGGCTCTGTTCCGGCTTGTCGAGCTCTCGGAGGGTAGAATAACCATCGACGGTTTGGATATAAGTATAATCCCGTTACCGATGCTACGATCACGCATGTCCATAATTATCCAGGACCCTACATTATTTCGCGGCACAGTCCGGTCCAATCTCGATCCCTTTGACCAGCACACTGACATGGAACTATGGAATGCTCTATACCAGACGGGAATCAGCGACAACACCGATGCTGGCCCTACCCGTCTGCATCTCGATTCCCCCGTCGACGAAGACGGTGCTAATTTTTCGCAAGGACAGCGCCAACTAATGGCCATCACCCGAGCCCTTGTACGAAATACTCAAATTATCATCTGTGATGAGGCAACCTCATCCATAGATCCAAAGACGGATGAAAGAGTCCAAGAGACAATGCTGAGAGCGTTCGCGGGAAAGACCATACTAACAATAGCGCATCGACTCAAGACTATCGTGAGATATGATAGGATTTGTGTTTTGGAACAGGGGAGGATAGTTGAGCTAGATGAGCCGCTTCGGTTGTGGGAACGAGGCGGCATTTTCAGGGGGATGTGTGACCACGCTGGTGTTGAGCGTAGAGACTTTGACACCGCTGCCTTTGCTTAGGTAACGTTACTGATAGCACTTGGGAAATTTGCAGTGGGCAACATTTCGGAGATTGATTTGGGCGAGAACAGGATATTAACTGGAGGTAAACCTTGGGAATGGAGGGCTTACGAGTACCTAACTACGGGTGGATTAAACGGGGCACATCCGTTGGGAGTTGGGGAGTTATAAATTATCACCGAGGCTTATAATTACCGTAGATATTCGGAGGCAGTATTTGGTGCTGAGCACACGCGAACTTAGTAAAATTAACACGTGCCTTGATCAAATTGTCCTTGAGAAGAGAGGAATCTAGGGGGGCATCAATATGATCTAGTAGTGCTGGCATGTCAGAAGTCTCTATTTTTAATATAGATGCATCAAGGTACCAGTCAGTGCCTGAGGAAGACGACCAGTTCAGGGCCTATAAGACATAATAAACCACTTCTCTACAAACAATCGAACTTATTGCATTGGTAGATGACTTGATGATTCTAGACCATGAGCTGCCAGAAACAGCACCACCTCTAGTTGACTAGAATGTGGCCCCTGACATCCTGTGCTTAAAAGCCTGTAATTATCTAGTAATGCATATATCTATGTTTTTCTTGACGTGTAATAGTACTAACTTATAATGAATAGAATTCATTTATTTTTATGTCATATTTTGTAATTTTTCTTAATTGTTATAAGAGCTGAGTGGCTAGTTAAGCTCTTGTCGAGGTTAGGAATGGTGCGCATTTCAACGACACACAACCGCAGAAGATGATACTTTCAAATCCACAGAGAATACTCTAGAATATCCGGGGTTGTTGTATAATGGAACAAGTCTTTGGTTGATTATAGTAATACAGAAGGCGATGAATGCTATACATAGTAAAACTAAAGCTAGCAGCACTCCCCAACTTCACTTTCCGCTATTGGAACATTAATATTGGACGATGCCTAGGTACCTAGCCTAACCCAGTAACTGGAGTCTATTATATCTGATAGAGGTATATCTTAACATAGTTAAGGAAAACAATATTACGGCGTCGTTGCGTATATGTGTCTTGGCACCAATCGTGAGGATGTATGAAAATAGCATCATCACTGACGAGTACGTGTTAAATAGAAGAGAGGATGAGGAAGGTAAATAACTAAATATATACCAAGTCGAGCATGCGTACGTGGGCATCGACATCATCATCTTAAATCAGTAAGTACATATGACATATGTATGTATGTATTTGAACTATAAGGCGCCAAAACCTCGGCTCAACGACGTCATATTAAATAAGACGTCGGATTGGCAGCGTGGCATCGTTATAAACCACCATTTCAAATTACTACATGTACCTGGATATTCAATATCCATCCAGGTAAAAAAAAAACAAATAAATACCTATCGCGCCCGACATCCTTCAACAACTGATAGCTAGGTCTTACAAAAAGGACATGATACGCAGGGGACGCTTGATTCTGCTCAATCCCTTCAGACAAGCCTGGAAACGAAACATGGCTTCGCTGTGCAGTGGGCCAATTTATTTTGGATCCTTCGAGGTCACATCTCAAGTGAGTCGCATGATCCCCACCACCAGTTAGGTTAAGTAGGTAAGGCATGAGAGCTGACTGACTCGTCCGCTGACTCGTCCGCTTCACAGGTCTTTCTCACAACCCCAAGCTCCTACGCCCTCGTGAACCTGAAGCCCCTACTCCCAGGCCACGTGCTCGTCTGTCCGCTGAAGTCGCACAAGCGACTGACGGACCTTTCGGCGCCGGAGCTGACCGACCTCTTCCAGGCCGTCCAGCGCGTGCAGCACATGCTGGCACGGCATTACTTCCACAACTCAGCTCCTCCGCCACCACCATCTGACTCCCAACCGGAATCCTCAGACTCTAAACCCAGCGCCGATGGTACCCCCGAGGCCGGCGCCTTCAACATCGCCATCCAAGACGGCTTTGAAGCAGGACAGACGGTACCGCACCTGCACGTGCACGTGATACCGCGGATCCGGGGCGCGACGGCGAAGGATGCCGCGGGGCCGGGCGACGCTATCTACGAAGAGATGGCGAGGGAGGAGGGGAACGTGGGGGGCGCGCTGTGGGACGCGGAAGTTGCGCGGTTGACCAAGGAGTTGGGCGAGCGGCCGACGGCCGGCGGCGAGTTCCGCCGGATCGAGGACGCCGAGAGGCACCCGCGAACCGCGGCGGAGATGCGGGAGGAGGCCGAGCTGTTTCGCAGGGTCTTGGAGGAGATGGAGCGGGAGGAGAGCAAGGGGAGGGAGAGGAATTAGTGATCGTGACGTGCATACTACATAGATTAATGGAGGATCTACGAAGGATGGGATGGAATGGGATAGCTCATCACAGCGATAAGCGCTAGATTTTTTTTGTTTTATTCTTGTTCCCATAGTATAGACGAATGCTACGCAGTACGCTGATTGCCCGAGCGCCTGAACATGCTCTAATCCGTATCTGAATCGTAAACTGCGAACCAGTGACAAAATCAAAATCCAGACGAGGATACACCAGTCCCCCTTACATCCCCCTAAGCAGGTCATCCAACGACATCGGCTTCCTCACCGCGTTATTCAGGCCCTCATGGAACGTAACCCACACCTTCGTCTCCGCCTTTCCGAGGGGTGCATCTTTAGTACCGGCCTTCCCCTTCCCCTTATTCCCGTCCGTCTCCTGCAGCGGCCGCGTCTCCTTGATGACTCGCCCGAAGAAATCCTTCTTGACCACGACGGCGGGCAACTCGGGCCCCTTTGGTGCCCTCGTGTTCTCCTTACTATCGTCGAAGACGGGATCTTCCGCAGCGTGCGGGTTTCCTGCGCGGAAGCGCGCCTGTCGCGCCGAGGCGAAGCGCAGTGCCTTCGCTTTCTGTAGTTCTTGGTCGAGGACCTGGCGGACGGCATAACGCGTAGGTGCTTGCGTGCCGTGGACGACAGCCGCGGAGGTCTCAAAGGTGGCTAGGAGGTCGAGATCACTGCAAAGAGCATCGTTAGCCGCTTTCGGGTATCTCGGCGAGCGAGAAATTCAGAATTCAGGGATACCTACGGCTCCATACGATACACCCACTGCGGCCCTCTGTTGAACGTAGAGTCGCTCTCGATCCTCCCGCGCTGCAGCTCGATGCCGACTTCGGCTAGCACGTCTGCTGCCCGCTTCACCATTGCCTTCTCGGCATCCTTCCTCACACTGGCTGTGCCACGTGCATCTCCGCTGCCGCCCACAACGACGGGCTTGACATCTGGGGACACCAGACGGATGAGGTAGGGGAGGAAGTCTGTGGATATGTCTTCGGCGCTGCGGAACGCACGCATGAGTGTTGGTGGCAGCTGGCCTTGTAGCGCCTGGAGCATTGCGCGATTCTCCTTTTCGGACTCCCGCGCGACAAACTCTGCTCTTGGGCCCGAGAAGGGAAGAGGTGGGGCATCGTCCTCGGCATCGCCGCCCCATTTTCTGTCGTAGCCCATGTTGGCGCGGCGGATGGGTGACGCAAATAAGTGATGACATGCGAAAATTGGCTGGGAGAGGTACGGAGCCAATTCCCAGTCTTGGCCGCCAAATAGTCGCGAGGAACAGGTGTCGTGGAAATGCATCCACTCGTACGCCTGGTCCGGTTTCGAGAGAAACGAATCGTCGTTGAACTCATGATTTGGGTAGTCCGAGAATATATCCGTAATCACCCTGTCCACATCGCCACTAGTCTCGACCATCTCCCTGAGACGCTCCATGCCGTATTTCTTCTGCTGCTCGGAGAAGCCGAGTTGCGCCTGAGGCTGCTCGCCATGATGCTTTGCCGGCGCCGTGATAAGCATGTTGTTTTTTGGGAACCCGGCACCGTCTTGGAAGATCCGTGTGACGATGTCTTTTATGTTACCTCGACCGACACCTCTGGCGCCTCCGCCACCGTGCATGAGATCGCGAACGATATTCTGTTCGACCCACTGCCTCGTTAAGCAGAGCGGTTCTTTTAATATTGCAGATCTGACGCGGCCCGCAACCCATTCACCTACGACCATGATACCTCGTAAATCTCCCTCTGCTGTGCTCTCTAATCCTCGTTTTGCATCGATCCCGCTGTTCATACCCCACGCCGCTTCACAGAGTTTGCGCGCCGCATCCTTCTCACATGGGATCCCTTCCTTGTCGAAAACCGACTTGAGACGGGTAACAACCGCATCGACAGTAGGCTTACCAACGCGAATAACTTCGGCCAGATTCGACTGCCGCAATGGCCTCAGTGAGGGGTGATAGACATCATTGCAGATGAGGATGAGTGGCCGCATCTGGCGGAAATCGTCCTCTTTCTTCTTGCGTCTTCCGGGATGCTGCGCTGCCGTCTCCTGGCCCGAGGCGTTCTTCTCACCGATCATGATCAGATCCATCAACGCCTTGATAAAGCCTCCTTCTCCAGAGGCTCCCGACCCAGTCACCACACCGTCGACTTCGTCAACCACGACGCACACGGGACGTGCAACCGTCTGCTGTTTCCCATCCTGAGGCTTGAGCCGTTGCACTGTTTTTACGTTTTCGGTACCCAGACTCGTGCGGATTCGGTTCTTCACTACGTCTCGGCTGCGGTCATCGCTGGCGTTGATCTCCATGACCTCGTAGCCGGCTTGTCTGGCGCAGACGTGGGCGAGTGTCGTCTTGCCGAGTCCGGGCGGACCAGTAAGCATTAGTATCTTGCGGTGAGGTTTTTCCTCTTCAGCCTCCGCCTTTGCGCCGGGTCGCCTTATGGAAGGTTTCGATCTTGCCGCCCTCGGGAACACGAGCGGGTCCCATCTCTTGAGCCATCGCAGCACCTGCCGATTCGTATGGTCATCACCAACGAGGTCCGTGAAATTCCGCGCGCGATACTTTTCGGTCCATAGGAGCGACCTCTTAGGCTTTTTGACGGGCTCTATGGAAGGCATAGGTTCGCCTGGGACGTGAACGGTATCGGACCTCGACGGCTCGTTGGCGAGTTCCTTGGAGACTGACTCGATCAGTTCGTGAATTTCGATGCCGTAGAAGCTTCGCTTAGCGCGACCCTCTTTCGTTTTGGATCTTGCTGCCACCATGCGCTCGTATGATATGCCATTGCCTGCCTTGCGCTGCTTTATGTCGATGGTCTTGCCAGAACATGTCGTGATCTTTAAGGAGCTTGTAGTTTGACGCGAGGACAATTGATTGAATACGGACGCCGTATTACTAGACTCAAATAGTGAATCTATAGTAGAGTATTTCGTTTGGCTGTGGTCTTCTTTCGGTTCTGGAGCACTCCTAAACGGTGTCAGGCCGGCTTCTTGAAGCTCTGCCTTGGGAATGGCTGACGGAGGCGAGGACGGCTCGGTGGACTCTACAGTTGCGAGCTCGCTAGGACTACTGAGCATTTGCCTTTTGGCGGCTGGCTCTGGGAGCACGTTTTCGTCGCCATCATCGGACTCATCATCAATGAGAAAACCGGCTTTGGCACGAGGTCGAGTTTTCGGATCGGAATGCGGTCTTGTACGTTTCGCTGGTACCGGAGAAGAGCTGGCGGGATAAACCACCGGAGAGGAAGCAAGGGGCATTCTCGGAGGTCAATTGGAATACATAAGACTGAAAAACTTCGAAAACGTGACAATATTCAGTTTCTCGAACTTGAAAGATCTTAAGGTGGCTTTACCAAAGTGGGCTTGGATAAACCACATAGACTATAGACAGAGCCAGACGCAGGTGTGGGGGACGCGTTTGGCGCGTTTGGCTTGTTTCTTGGGGCATAGATATGTAAGGTTACATACTGTACCTAGGTATGTGCTTACCCACCCAATTGAACTTACAGGGATAGAGCCGTTTGCAATTCACTTAACGAGGTATTATGTGATCACCTCCCCCTTCACTTAAGCCAGACTTAAGCAAATTACTTGGGTAGTAACCGGACTAATAAGTGCTGGGTTAGGAAAATATCAACAAAAACATTGGCGATGGGTGGTGCACTGTGAACGATGGCTGTAAATTGTAACAACGTGGCGTTTCTATCTTTGAAGAAATTGCAAACTTAGATGTATTAATGAAACATGACTTGACAGTAGGTCATTTTCTAAGATATCATATAAGCTAGCTAAGCATTCCCTTTCCTTTTTTTTCTTCTTCTTTTTTTCCCCCCAGTATAAGGTATGAGACAAAGCCGAATTTGATATAGATATCGTTTATGGGGCTGTTGTTTGATAGGTATAAGAAACTTTACAATTGCTTCCCTTTTGCTGTCTCTGGTGGCCCTAGTTTCTGCTGATGTCCTAATATATATAACTTCGCTTTGAACGGCAGGCCTAAAAGATTAAAAAGAACACCTGGACAAACTGTGGTCTATTTCAGCTCCAGTCAGATCATATACCTCGGTGTCTTTACGGCTCTTATGATAGATAGCCAAAGCGACTAATATTATGCTTTCTGATGTTTGTGTTCCTTTCCCAAAGACATTACTGCCCCCCCTCCGGGCCGCTGACTTTGGATATTTTGAAATATTATAACTATAAAATAGTATTCAGCTCCTTTTTACTTTAAGTACCAATGACTACCAAACAATTGTCGATATTCCCTTCGTTATTCCGAGTATGCACTTTTTCGTGGGGTATGCGACAAGTCGCGAGTAGACTTTAAAATCAAGCAATGCCTGTTGATTACCGTATGGCTATAGTCTACAATAATCTAACCTTTAATGCCACTATGTCGAATATTCAATTTCATTGTTAAAGCGCACACATTAATGATATTGTTTTCCGATGCCATATTTATACCGGGCAGTTCATGACCCAAGACCCAAATCCCTTAAGACTACCCTCTTTGACGTTAATGCACATGTTCGTCGTAGTCCCATAACCATCTCCGTCGCAGTTGTCGTTGTCGAAGACATTAACTAGAGAATGAGTTAATAAAATTAATGGCGCTTCTGTAAAGCTATTGCAAGAACATACACGAGCAGAACGTGGACTGGACCTGCATGAGCTGCACAGCTCTACAGGCCTCGGTGAATTTTTGGCATTTGCCCACTTTGGCGCTGTATACAGCCTCAATTCCATAATCACGACCGCATCCTGCCTCTGGAAATGTCTTGAATATTCCGAGGAGGCCGAGGTCCCGGCGTTCTTGCAATGCTCGGCCTTGAATGCCAGCTGCAATGGCGACTAGTGAAATGAACGCAGTAGGAAGTTGCATTATCGATACAGTGAAGGATGTTCTGTTTCCTTATGAACGGTAGCAAGGTGCTTGATGCTGGCTTTAGCGATTATCAAAGAATTTAAAGAATCTGGGATGTGGTTGTGTTGTAGTAATATTCTGCTGCTTGCTAGACTTCCCCGGTATATATATACTCTCGGCTGGAGAGGCCTCGACAAGTGTTACTATATAGACATAGCCCCGCCAGCGTACTATCATTGAATCATCTGTGGTCATGATAGAGAGTTAGCAAGCGTCCGCCGTCGAGTGCTTATTTTGGTATACGAGAGGATCCTCATGTCATCCAAGCCACAATAACCACTCATTTCTCTTGGAATATTCCTAACATTCGAATGATTCGGTGGGCGCCTCTTGAATGCGTGTGTAGGAAAGCGGCCGCTCTGTGCGGCTGTATGAGACAGGGCTATGCAGATCGTATCTCGGTGGCTAAGTCCTACAAATCCCAGGAGCTGAAGTGCGATTATAGGGCGACTCGGCCGAGATAGTAAGATCACTTTCCATAGTACCGTCTTGAACCTCGAAGGTTCTCAATTTATTCTTTCGATTCAACAAGGGCTCTTGAATTATCAAAGTAGTGTGTCGCTGGCTTATTTTATTAGCATATGCGAGGAAGCTTATTAGCTTGACCGAACATTGTTCTCTAAGTTCAACAAGAGGAACATGGAGAATAGCTCTTATTTACCACCGACGGGTTTTATAAGAAAGCTTCCTTTCTTGAATTCTGTTTGGAATTCTTCTTCACTGGTATTCGGACCTGCTCCAGGTAGGATAAAATGATTGCCTTTACCTACGTTACCATTGCGTTCCCCACAAAGGGCGATAAGGAGACCGTCCTCGAGGGTGAGGCGATTTGGTTTGATGGCAGGGAATACGACCGCAGGCCATGTGCCTCCGGTGACAACCTCCGGCGCGAAGCTCACATTTACAGAATTATCTCTAGCCTCGATCACATCACCAGGTGTTACGGTCTCGAAATATGTGAGGGCGCTAACTAGACCTGGTCATTGCATCTCGAGCGCGCTCTGCGTGGCTGCCTTCGCAAACACATTGTCGAGTCCCCTCCCCCAACGGACATGAAAGTTCGCTTGGGAATGGCCGTCAAATTCGCAAAGAGTGTGAAGTACGCACAATTGCGACATCATGTGAGGCAATTTCTCAACCCGGAACACCCTTCTCTTTGACGGTTTCACGATCAAACCATGCGACTTCGCTAGTGGCTCGCTTCCCGGTTGTTTTCGACGAGATACCCAATTAGTACGAGGTTTTCTACTGCCCAAGAGAGCCAGAGGAGCAGGACAGTAGAACAGGAGTTGTTCCCCTACGGCGCAGCCATTTATGAGGTAGCCGAGTAGAAGATATCGCAGGGCACTGATGCCGACGACCAAGACGTGGATAAGGCACTTAACGACAGTAAGTGACCGCAATTAATTTGTGGCAATCTCACATAAAGTGCCATATAGAGTTTCTATGCGGCCAGGTATACGTTAGCCTAGGAGGCGGTTACTGTCGAAATTGAGACGTACCAGCTCGTGTCCTACCTCCTTGCAAGAGTTTGCCTAGCGAGAGGCCGCTATGCTTGACTCGAGTACTAATCCCGGCGAGCCATTATAACTAATAGAAACTAATAACTCAGATCACTAAGAAACTGGTAGACATTTCGAAAGAAGAGTCACGGAGAGATTCGGAAGACTCTCAATTAGCATATACATAAAGTGTGTTCTGGCAAGGTAGAAATAGCCCACAGACAGGTACTGACCTATCTATATCAGTAGACAGCTAAATTTCTTCCACTTCTATGCCGGCCGCTCTCGAGAAACTCCCTTTCCTACAGCTGCCTCCGTGATCGCCCATCACCACACTTGCCGGCGAAAAGGTCGAACACAGCGGGACATCCAAAGCGTAGGTCGATTTAATAGCCATTACGGGACTTTTTAGACCCTTGACTGACGCAGCCGCAGCCGAGTATTGCGTCCTGGGCGTATGGTTGTTTATGTACGGTGTAGTCTCAGCATTCTCGTGGTCACATCTGTCGAGACCCGGCGTTGGAGGCTCTAGGAACGACCGTACGGAAGACGCATTTGTACAGCAGCGTGCGAAGAGCGACACAAAATATACGGGCATCGTTCAACATTCCCATGGACCTAGCATCCATGGAGTTATGCTGATGCAATTAAATATGTGGGCTACCGAGTTAAGAGACATGCCAAGAAAGCCATATTGATGAAGTTTGAGGAGGAACGGGGCCCCGGATTTGCGACTCTAATTTTGGAAACGCTCCATTATGTAGGTACCTCACGTAATTAGGGATAACGGGGATTAGCTTGACGTGAGATTTTAACAAGGCTTACTATCACTACTATGACTTGGTAGCAGACAATGGTGCAAGCATCGTTTCGAAGCAACGAGAGTTGTAGTGGCAGAATGGTTGGTTGTTTCGCCTCGTCCAAAACATGAGTGCTTGTCAGCTACACATTATTTAGCAGCTTGTAGCGCACCAAAATCGAAAACGGTGTTGATCGATAGGAGTCTAGACAAGACGGTAAGATCTTCATGTAACATTGAAAGCAATTTGGAAATTCGATGCCTATTTGCCATGGGTCTCTGAATTAGCATTGCCCGGAACGATGTAGGTCAACTACATAGATGTTATTAATAAGAAATGTCTGATTCAGGAATGCCGACGGAAGTAGATAGACGTGGACTCTGTTCGGTAGGTTGGAGGACAGTCTCTTGGCCTGGGTTGTAGTCTATGGGTCAATTTCAACCGATATAAATTAACGAAGTAGCTGTATCGCACCAATGAGCGTAACCTCATGATAGAGACAGAGAGAGAACATAAGGAATGTAGGTAACTTTGCCTTCAGGCTATGTAGGCTTCAGAGGTGGATTGAACGGATAGGGCCATGTCATAGTCTCGAGACTTATGATACCTAGGTGGCAATGTAGCAAATTTAGATGCAGATTGTCCGTCTAGCTGCAGAGTTTCGTAATAATAGCTTAACTCAGCTACATTTTGATGACCTGGTATCCTGTCTGCCAGTCTGCCAGTCTGCCAGTCTGCCAGGCTGTCATCTTCATCCCATCTTCCCTCGCTATCAGCAAAGCGAGCAGCAAGTTCGGAGTTACGCTTTGGCCGCACGGGCTTTGTAGACAGATGGGCGATCTGCCATTGGATGATCATTGATTCAGAGTGTTAAGACGATGTTTCTTGATGCGCGCTGTAGCCATGGCCTTGGTCGCTTGACTAGTTGTTGTGGACGGAAACTTATACCGGAGAATACGCATATTGCAGAATCACATCTTAACCTACTAAGGTTATGTAATGAAAACAATGTAGGGGTAATTTGGGTTTGTCGAGTCAAAATTGAAGGGCATGAACAGGGCGAATGGAATTGGTTGGGGGGCAGAAAAAGGGAGGGGTGGTAAAGGTAGGGAGAAATATTCTTCACCGCTTTCTCTAAGACCCTGCTTGTTTGGCAGTAAGCTTTCATACCTGAAAGAGATTAGCTTGCGATCGATAACAGCGATAAATTACGATAAGCCCGAGTTATCTGGCCCCTACTTGGACCAATTAGATGATAGAAGTTAGCCACACTATACCGGATCGGGGCGTAGCTGTACCCGCTAACAGGACCCTGAACGTTATGTACATACCTATCAGGAAGTCAAGTCAGGGTTGACAGTGGCGTTTCCCCTCCATTTACATCCACGTTAAGCCTGTGATTTTTTTTTGTGCATGTACCCCTGCAAATCTCCCCCGCCAACCCACCTATCAGAGGTACGTAATTGCCCCTCGCCGCCGGGCAGAAAAGTTAAAAAAAAAAAATTCTGGCCCGACTAAAAATTTTTGGGGTTTAGAAATTGCCAGGGCAAGATAAAACACTTTTCTATTCCTACATTTCTCACCCTTCTTATTTTTCTCTTCTGCAAACCTTTCCCTTTTTTTTCTTTCCCTTCCATTTCTTCTCTTGAAGAAGAGTGATCATCTGAGCCTCCAACTCAGTTTCCTCTTGCGTCAAGGGATATCATCTCTTGTGACAGTTTGATTTTTTTAGACTGAAGTAAAGAGAGGAGCCACGATAGAGTAGATTTCTGCATTCCTCCCTTACCTAGCAAATCTACGGGCTCTCATCGCGTGCAGACGCATCTTCAACGACTCGGGTCAAAATAGACAAAGGCGACTAGGCGTGTTTCTAGATTTCAGCATCTTCTAGACTTCGGTTCCTGCAAACGAATCTCACGAGCGAGCGAATCGATCCGCCGAATTCATTCCCTCGCTCTTCCGACCGATATCATCGTCTTACTATCACCTACTAGAGAATAGAACACTCAAAGTAAAAAAAAAACAAGATTTATCACAATGTCTCCTCAAGACAACGCCGAATCCATCAAAATTTTGGATGAGCTCATGCAAAAGCTCACCATCTCCAAGGACGCTGCTGCTACCAAGGATGCCACGCATTCGTTAGCCTCGTTCATCAACGGTCACATCGAGGACCAGGATGCCCCCACCAGGTAAGAAAAATTACCCTTCTCTTCTTTTTTTACTATCTTTTTATTTATTTATTTAATTTTTTTAATATTTTTTTTTTAAATTTGTTTCCCTTGGATTCCCTTGGACGAAACTGGATGTTCCTCTTGGCTCCCTCTCCCTCTCCCCATTTACTGCAGTATTTTGTGTGGCCTGCTATTTGCCCTCTTCTCCCCGCCAGGCACTATTTGATGGCGCTGCAGAGGACACGCCAGAGAAGACGATTCCCACTTTAGTGGGATTCTTAGCCAAGATTCCATCTCCCCCCCCCCCCCCCCCCCCTCTTCACTGAATGTCCATTTCTGGGCGCCCACCGCCTTTCCCTCCCCCCCGCGTATCCATCGCTTGCTCAGTACCTAATACTTAGCGTGCCACTGTTTCTGCATTTGGTAGCTGGGAGCGAGTCAATTATGCTGCTTATTCTGTTTTTTGGCACCCTACGATATATGGGCCTGGAAGCCCGAATATCCATTTTTTTTTTCTCTCTCATTACGAGTCTTTGTTGCGCACATGTGCCGAATTTGAAATCGCGCACTTATACTAATATGTGAAATCAACTCGCAGAACCGTTGAGGCCCTGAAAAAGCAACTTTCCAATAAGAAGGATGCTGCTCTCCGTGAGAAGGCTTGCAACGCCGTCCAGGCGATTGCTCAGCACTCGGAGATCTCCCCAAATGTCGAACCCTACCTGGTTCTGATGCTGCCTCTGGTCTTGAGTGCTACTGGTGACAAGATCACCGGTGTCAAGAACGCTGCTATCGCTGCGTCCTTGGCTGTTGTCGAGGCCATCAACCCCAATGCTGCCAAGGCTGTTCTTCCCGCTATCATGAACTCCATCTTGACTGCCCAGAAGTGGCCCGAGAAGATGACTGCTCTTGACTGCATTGACGCGCTCGTCAGAACCGCTCCCGCTCAGCTCGCCTACCGTGTTCCTGATCTTCTCCCTGTTGTCTCCGAATCTATGTGGGACACGAAGAAGGAGGTCAAGGAACGCGCCTACAAGACCATGGAGAAGATCTGCGAGTTAATCGTCAACAAGGATATTGAGCGATTCATTCCCGAACTTATCAAGTGTATCGCGAAGCCTGAGAATGTCCCCGAGACCGTTCACTTGCTGGGTGCCACAACTTTCGTCACCGAGGTCCAGGAGCCTACCTTAGCCCTGATGGTTCCTCTCCTGGACCGTGGTCTTGCTGAGCGAGACACTGCCATCAAGCGCAAGGCTGCTGTCATTGTCGACAACATGTGCAAGCTCGTCGACGACCCCAACATCGTTGCGCCTTTCTTGCCCAAGATGATGCCCGGTCTCCAGAAGAACTACGAGAACTTGGCTGACCCCGAGGCTCGTGAGAAGACTAAGCAGGCTCTCGACACCATCATCCGTGTAGGTGATGTCAAGGATGGCAAGATTCCCGAGGTTCGCCACGACGGTGACATCGCTACCGTCCTGGCCCACTTGAAGGCCATCATCCCCAGCAAGCACTCCGCCACCGCTGAGAAGTTGAAACCCGTCCTGGAGTACATTTCTGCCATTGGTGGTCAGCTGGTTGACGAGAAGGAGGTTGAGCCAGCCGTTTGGGCTAGCGCTGTTAAGCCATTCGTAACCGTTATTGTCGGTGACGGTGACGCCGAGTCCGTCGTTGACAGCCTTCGAAAGCGTGCTTCTCCTGGCTTCGAAGATGAGGCTGCACAGGAGGAGGAGGACGACGATGGCGAGGATCTTTGCGACTGTACATTCTCTCTCGCCTACGGCGCCAAGATCCTGCTCAACCAGACCCACCTCCGACTCAAGCGTGGTCGTCGGTACGGTCTCTGTGGTCCCAACGGATCCGGCAAGTCTACTCTGATGCGTGCCATAAACAACGAGCAAGTCGAGGGTTTTCCCAAGCAGAGCGAGGTCAAGACTGTCTTCGTCGAGCACGACTTGGACTCTGCTGATACTGAGATGACTACCATTGACTGGACTATGAAGAAGCTCTCCGAAGCTGGTGTCGACACTGCCAGGGAGGAAGTCGAAAAGCGCCTCGCCGAGTTTGGTTTCACTCCCGCTATGACTTCTGGTGCAATCACGGCTCTATCTGGTGGTTGGAAGATGAAGCTGGCTTTGTGCCGTGCCGTCTTCGAGGCTCCCGATATCCTGCTTCTAGACGAGCCTACCAACCATTTGGATGTGAAGAACGTCAAATGGCTCGAAGACTACCTGATTAACTCTCCCTGCACGTCGATCATCGTTTCTCACGACAGCGGCTTCCTTGACAATGTTACGCAGTATATCATCCATTACGAGAGATTCAAGCTCAGGAAGTATAAGGGTAATCTTCAGGAGTTTGTCCGCAAGAACCCCCATGCTAAGTCGTACTACGAACTTGGCGAATCTGAGCTCGAATTCACCTTCCCCGAGCCTGGTTTCCTTGAGGGTGTTAAGACTAAGGCTAAGGCCATCCTACGTGCAACCAAGATGAGCTTTCAATACCCAGGTACCCCTAAGCCCCAGATCCAGGATATCACCTTCCAGTGCTCTCTCGGGTCTCGTATTGCTGTAATTGGTCCCAACGGTGCTGGCAAATCGACTCTTATCAACGTTCTTACTGGTGAACTCATCCCTACCGCCGGTGAGATTTACCAGCATGAGAACATCCGTATTGCCTACATTAAGCAGCATGCCTTTGCCCACATCGACAACCATCTCGACAAGACGCCCTCTGAGTACATCCAATGGCGGTTCCAGACCGGCGAAGACCGTGAGACCATGGACCGTGCGAACAAGATCATCACCGAGGATGACGAGAAGGCTATGGACAAGATCTTCAGGGTTGAAGGTTCTCAAAGGCGTGTCATTGGAATTCACAGTCGCAGAAAGTTCAAGAACAGCTATGAATACGAGTGTTCGTTTGCTCTCGGCGAGAACGTCGGCATGAAGAACGAGAGATGGGTTCCCATGATGACTGCCGACAACGCCTGGCTTCCGCGAAGCGAGCTTCTTGCTTCCCACCAGAAGATGGTTGCCGATGTTGATATGAAGGAAGCCTTGGCCTCCGGACAATTCCGCCCTCTAATCCGAAAGGAGATCGAGTCTCATTGTGCCAACTTCGGTCTTGATGCTGAACTCGTATCACACTCGCGTATGCGCGGTCTCTCGGGTGGCCAGCGTGTCAAGGTTGTCCTTTCTGCTTGCTCATGGCAGCGGCCTCACTTGATCGTTCTTGACGAGCCTACCAACTATCTCGACCGAGATTCTCTTGGTGCCTTGTCCAAGGCTCTAAAGAAATTCGAGGGTGGTGTCATCATCATCACTCACAGTGCAGAATTCACCAAGGATTTGACCGAGGAAGTCTGGGCTGTCATGGACGGCAAGATGACTCCTTCCGGACACAACTGGGTGCAGGGTCAAGGTGGCGGCCCGAGACTAAAGCAAGGCGATGATGATGAGGAAGAGAAGTTTGACGCCATGGGCAATAAGATTGTGACGACGAAAAAGAAGGCCAAGTTGACCAGCTCCGAGGCAAGGAAGAAGAAGAAGGGTAAGTCTATCAAACACGTGTATGCCATTTGTATTCGAATTGCTGCTAACAAGGTTTTACAGAGCGTATGGCCCGCCGAAAGCGTGGGGAGGAGGTCTTCTCTGACGAAGAGGACTAAACTACTCGCTCATGCCCCTTGGCTTGGTTGATGCGCATCCTTATAAACCCCTTGTTACACGACCTAATACCGATTCATGAACACGATTGCAGTATTTCCTTTGTTTATTACGAACAGAAAAGTTTCGGCTTGCATGGTTAGGCATGACTTTGTGTTTTGAGCGCTATAGGTTGATTGATTGCAACCAATAATGGCGCTTCCTCGACATGATTAACCAGGATTAATCAGGAAGACGTTCCGCCCTCTGGATTGGAGGCTCAGAGGTGGTAGTCTTTCCGACCCTTGATTGCGAGGATACCACAGATAGAGAAAGCAGGTCACTGAATAGACTTGATGTGATAGACACTCATCTGAAACGACGACTTGATGAATCGTGCGACTGGTCCCATTTTCCATGAGTAACTTCTAGACGGCCAGCTAGGGCAGCCTTGAATCAATGTCTTCGCTGGCGGCTAAGGGTTATCAACTCATTGCCTATAACAAATAATTATATCAAGCTGCCATGTTCTCCTATCGCCCCGGCAATAGTCGGTAGGCAAGTAAATTACTTTATGTCAACACGGCCCTAGTAGTGCGTGGCTTCAATTATGCGTATATTTCGAAGTGTAGATGGTATCTAGGTAATGTTTCGAGGATAGACGAGTCTCTAGGTTGCGGTTTGCATATACTGAGATAAATACAGAGCATGTATAAGAAGACTCGAGTTTCTAGCCGAGGTGGGACTATTGAGCGGAGGGTTTGGGGTTGTCGTAGGTCTATGACCAGATGGTGACGGCTTGGTTCTAATGATACGGTCTAAGTTGCCGGAGAATGTACAGCATGGTGCCCTGTTGTCGTATATACGGGCGCTATTCATGTAGAAATATCTCGAGGGTGGGAATACCCGAGAGACAAAGTAGAAACGGGGATTCATTCAAAGCTTACTGCACGATAATGGGTGGCAAGGAGCTGGGTCATCGCAATTGTATTCGTATCCACCTAAGGTTAGCAAGCAAAGTGTAGCCGAAAGAGTGTCTCGACTGAAAGGTCTCCTTAATAGCTGGCTAAGATTCAGTTAGTCCACGTTGGGACGGCAAAGCTCATTTGGCCGCCGAAGCTACAAGGAGAGATGCGATGCTCTGCGTACAACTGTGTGTGAGTGGGAGAGGCACCGACTACCGTGTAAATCTTGAAATGTGATAGGAATATAAACCAGCCACTTTCGCCGGGATCGCCGTCGTACCTATAATTCCGGACAATTCTGCCAAGGCTTATCGGCAAGACATTTCGTGTCTTTGAAAGGCTAGCTATAAATATCCTGAAAGCGGAGTGTTGTTGGGGGACTCACCACTCAGGAGCTCGTGATTGCTTCGTGTATTTTGTACTTCGAACTCCATGTTAATATTTCCCCCCTGAGAAGCTCGTAGAGCGAGGCCTCTACCCGGCAATGAAGTCGAAAATAAGAGAGGGGGGGGGGGGGGGGGGGGGGGGGGTTAGAGGCGTGTGTCAACAAGACTTTACTGCTATATACAACAAACGAGCTGTGGCTTCAATTGCTATGCATAGGTTTCATGTATGTATGTACGACATGGTCAAATGATAACGCCTCGACGTGTTGGAATGATGAGGAAATTGGGCGTCCCAGCATGTATTAAATATCCCTCAGGGGCTCCTAGATTAGACACTTAAGGCTTTACACAAACTAATAGGTAGCTATTCGTCCTGATCTTTGACACGGCGAGGTCATAGGATAGAATACCGAAGGCATATTTTCTTATTGTCGATCCGGTCCGTCTTGAAATTTCAGCTCAAGAAAGCTGGCAGGTTCTAGTACCCAGATGCGTAGGCCTCGGGCGACCCAGGTGTTGCTTGGAACAGTAACGCTTGTCATCGATGCATGATGGCTTTGCCCACATTTGTTATCGTCCTTCCTTTAATTCCAGTCCGGCTTATGGTAAGCAATCGGGCTATAGAGACAGATTGAAGTGAAGCATCTAAGACTACCTCACCCCTTGTCTTCCCCAACCAAGACCGTAGATTATAATGGAGTTGCTATAGAAGAAGTCGATTGTACTACTGACATCGACGGAGCACATCCCATCAAGTAGTGGCCGAGATGTGTGAATTCTTGGCGATGAAGTCCCTCTTCTTGTGTCGGTGCCCGACGCATCGGAGTAGAGGGTACGAATACTGTCCGCATCGAGCCAAGTGCATTGCTCATCTCAGGCAATTCGAATGGCTGACGTCTTGTCCAGAGAGGCGTAAGGCCTTGAAGGGCAAGAAGAAGTACGACGATAGGGTGTCGCTCCACAGATGTTGTGCCAAGGTGAAAATGTCTCAGTTAGATAGACTCCGCCTTGGGTGTAATTCTATCACCAGAGAGGATACAGAGCATAACTTATAAGTGTTACTGCAGCGAACACAGAGTGCTTAAATCGGTCAGTGTCGACATGGACGCTGAGGCGGAGTTTGAAAAGGCTGTCGAGTTATGGCCGATTGACTCGGGATCGGACGAGAAGGCGGTCTCAGGGATGAATGCTACCTGCTTATACATACCTTGCCTGTTAATAGTCTTTGATATCACCTACCTAGTATGAACATACCTACATAGATCCGAACCAAATTGCAAGTCCTGATAAGCAAAACCAGGTAACTCGCCCTGCTCGCTGCCTTCCTCACCAGGCGGATGAATGCTTGTATAAAACGGCAGTGAAGTGTTACTTGGCTGAGAATAGAAAACCAGAAAAAAAAAAGAAGAAGAAGAAGAAGAAGAAAGAAAAAAGCAGAGCATCAGCACGGAACCCCATGCGTATAAGTGCGGTGAGGTTTCCGCTTTGCCAAGATAGGTAAGTGGTAAGGTTACACACGTACGGTGTTCGCAGCCTGCGCACGTGATGACTGCCGGGTGGACCGGGCTGTCGGGACTAAACAGATCCGTTTAGGTGGGGCCGGTGGGATTATTGGACTGATTGACCGAATGATAGGTTATTTCCTGTAACTACCTACATTCCCGGTATCTCTGTGTAGCACCGCTGTACCTATATTGCGCTGTCGTGTGATGAAATGCGGGCATTCTCGGTTCCGACGACGTCCTTTTGGTTTTTTCTAATTCGTGGCTTTTCTGATTTTCTCTTCTCGTGCCAGGGATTCATGTTACAAGCACTACGTGTATATGGATGTCGGTCTTGGCATTAAACTAGCCCCCGATCTGCCGATATTCAGCTCGTTTCTCGAGCTGACGAGTAGTTGATGAACTAACAGACTAGTAGATCAACCTCCCCCGCTTCAGTGACTCGAGCCCTCAGGTATATTGATGTGTACTGAGTACCTACTTATGTATATGAACAACCGGCCGATATTAGGTATGGCCGACGAATGTACCGGCAACAAAGCCTATACCTATTACCTAATGAAAGCGGCATGGGCATGTCTTCAGCATATGTAAACATGAGATGGAAAAGGCACCTGATATCGCCGGATTTTTTATAACAAGCTTTTACGCCAACTCCAACCATACCTATTTTTTTTTCAACAAGCTTGTTTGCCAACTCGAGCCATACCTATTATTTACCTACACCTTGACGAGAGAGTCCATCTAGACTCTGTCGACCATCCTCAACTTGGGAATCTCTCATATCAGTCGACCGAGTCTATTTCCCTTGCGGCTAGCTCACCATGTCACAACAAGTGCCGAACCAACCCGGGCCGCCATATGCGCCCAAGACGGCGGTTGGCGGTGGCGTCGTCTCGGTAATTCCTGATATTCCTATATCGGCCGTCCTCATGGCCATCTAGTATGTATCCCGGAGTCCTTTGTTGCCGATTTAAGCTTGTCTTCATAGCCACATCAACCTGCCTATACAGAGATGCCCACTCCTAAGAGTCCAAATTCCGAGACGTGATTGACTCAGAGCCCCCGTGACCACCTAGAAAGCGCACATTTGCTAATTCCAGATCGTGTATAGTGTCGGGTTTGCCGCTACCAATCTAACAATATTCCGGATAAACCAGAAAAGGGGGCATAAATTCATCATCTCTATCATGATATTTGGCTTTTGTGTGGCGCGGATCACAACCCTTGTTTTGCGCGTCGTCTTGGCCACAAGGCACACCAATATCCGTCTCAACATTGCTGCCAACATCTTTGTCTATGCTGGCATTCTCTTAATCTACATTATCAATGTCCTATTTGCCCAGCGCATCCTCCGAGCAAAGCAGCCCAGAGTTGGGTGGCATACAGCTCTCCGAATTTTTTACCGAGCCATGTACTTCGGAATCGCTGCCGCACTCATCATGGTCATCATCGCCCTCGTTTTGACCCTGTACAGTCTGAACCCGAACACCCTGAGAGCTTGCAGAGATATTCAACTGACCGCCGTCACCTATATGCTCGTCTTTGCTACCACACCTCTCTTCGTCTTGGCGACTGCGTACATCTTACCGTCTCGATCAGCTGACGAGGAGACCTTTGGACAGGGCAGCATGGGAACAAAGGTTATCATCCTCCTTTTATCCACCTGCCTGTCCGTCCTAAATGCCGGTTTCAAGGCCGGGACGAACTGGGAGTCTCCACGGCCAGCCAACAACCCTGCCTGGTACCATTCAAAGGCCGCGTTCTACGTCTTCAACTTCGCGCTTGAGATCATTATTTTGTTCACTCTAACCGTAGGTAGGGTGGACAAACGATTTCACATTCCAAACGGGAGCAAGAAACCCGGCGATTACTCTACTCTCTATGGCCAAGCACCGAGTGAGAAGAGGGAGACCAGGAGTGAAAATGAAACGGCTAAAGATGTAAATATAAATATGTAATAGCTCTAGACGGCGTGAGTTTTGTGAGGGGTGGCAATGACAAACCACCCAAACTGTGACGGCATAAGGACGTACGGGGCCGAAGACCCTGTAACCCCTCTCTACCTTCTGCATAAATATAGTTAATTCCTTGCCCTCTACTGCTTAGTTTTTTATGCGACTGGCTGTTCGCTGAACACTCTGATGGCTAGGGTGATAACCCATACTGTAGAACTACCTCTAAATCGTTTATTGCTTGTTGGAATATATGGGTGGCTGGACGCCCCATGCCGGTGGCTATCTATGGGCATACGCCCTCCTACCAGTGATGCTCTTTAACTATTAATATAACTGATATCACACTCAGAATCTCTGTATTCTTTTCAACATTGGTAAATTATGTCTTAGTAGTATCCGCTGTATGTTGCTAGCATGACAAAGAAGCATAAAGTTTAGACTAATAGCTCATTGCAGATGCTAGACCACCTTGAACAAGATCTTTGTCTCTCCCTATAAACCTATTGTCTTTGCACCCATGTGTCTTAGCCATCCCCCTTGTTTTATCTAGTAAGCTCGTTGACTGTACTTTGGTTTCGAAACAACGTTATTCATCCAGACGCGGATACCGTTGCCAAAGCGGCTCTGCGCAGACATAAAAATTGTCCAATTCACCTTACGGCATTAGCAGGATAACCCTTCCTGTCAAATATAGAATACATAACGATAGGCTACGAGAACACTTAACGACATAGGCCAACATGTGTGGAATTACCATTTATTTATACGAGGTGTGCGGGTGTTCTGAGGCCAGTCCAGAAAGCTATTTCACATGCGAGAATCCCCATGAAGGGTGTTTCAATTTTGACACCCATAGGATAATGGATATCTGCGACGAAGGTAAGTTAGCCGCCGTATTGGATAACCGGCCTCGCAATGATTGCAGGATACTCGATGCTGAATTTGACGAACTGCGGGAGATTTTAGAGGAGGATTTTCCAAAACACTTCCGTTTGTGTCGCCTAACAGTTGTTGTCCGGGATTACGTTCTCGACAATAACTTTCTTGGCACGAGTCAAAAGCACCCTCACTGGTCTCGCTGGTCTGACCTTGCTTTAGACTTGCTTTTTGGAGAACCGGATTCATGGTAGTAGCCTGTGAGCGATGGCCTTATCCCCCCTCTTTCCCCTTCCCCCTTTCCCCCTCCCCTTCTCCCCCTTTTCCTTCCTTTCTTTTTTGCGATTCCTGCGTTTACAACAACCAAGTACCGTTCGTTTATACAATTCTAGCCCTTATCAATATCATCATGCTCTATTTGAGCTCGGAAGTCACCATTACTTCAGTAGATATATCGCAATAGTTTCAACACTATAAGTCGTCCGTATAAAGGATTAATTAGGAATGAATATTTCGTATGAATCAATTTATTCACTGAAATGCTGTGACGCTAGTAGATCAGGTTACCTTAAGATAATACAAAGTTATCTAATAGTGTCAACAGCTATTTCGAGCCTTTGAGGCCATCCATAACACGAACGTTATGATGTGCCTCTTGAGTGTGAACTATTAAATATAAGAAGTGGGACACAGTAAATGTTGGAATATATGGTGGTTGGTGTCTGAAATACAGGTGGCTGAACACTTTACACCTGTGGTTATATATGGGTGTATCTACCTGTGATACCTCTCTTACCATCTAACTATTAATATTACGACTGATATATACACTCATAACCTACGTATTTATTTCAACAATAAGTAGGTGCATGGACACCACACGAATCTTCGCATCTCTAATAATTTCAATGGCGTCTATCTGATTAAGTCTCATGAATTATCTATACTTTATTCCCTTAGTTCTACGTTTGTACACCGTCGTTAACTGGAGGTTGTACAGGCGAACGTTCCCGTCTTATAAGTTATTTCCTACAGTTATATAGGCTCTTTCGGGACTTAATTTTAATCGTCCCGTAGGAATTTATAAGAAGTAAAAAAAAAAACTTACAAGTACTTATAAGAATTTGTAATACGTTTGATAAAATTTAAATAATATATATAATATTTTTATTAAAGGTTCAGACACTTTTCCCCCACTGTTTTATTAAATTTTAAAGACCTTTAGTAATTAAATCGCGATGCCCGTTCCGGCGAAATAGCCATAGCTCGATTATGATCTCACAGAACACGGGAGGTGGGGAAGCTGACAACACCTTAACAGCCTTTCCATCTCCCAGTCAGTAATTGAGCCTTTTTATTAGTTCTAGGGACATCGACATGCAGCCAGCAGACCTCACTGAAGAACAACTGGAGAGGATCCTTTTTGAGCTGGAAGACTATCAAATTTCGCATGGGTCACTTCTCAAGACCCCCCGTAGTCTACTGGAGATCGAGTCTCCCACCGCTGTTGCACGCCCAATTGGCGTCTCTGTCGTTCCAACTCCCTTTCCTAGCCCGCTCTTCAATCACGCGCTGCAAATCCAGACATTGTTCAACGAATTATACATAAAGGTCGCAGAAGACGATGCCTGGCTCCAAGCCATCCTCCAAGAGCTGGGGAGGACAGATGAGTTTGCTGCGAAGCTGTGGTCAATAGTGAGTAAATACCAGAGTTCTTTGTTTCCCCTTCAGTCAATCTCGTAAATGCAAATTGCCCTTTTGAGAATTCGAGTGAGTACACTGCTCCCGAAACACGCCTCAAAACTATCGAAAAGCAGTAATTACTGACTCTGGATGCTGCAGTGGGAACGTGTTAGAGATGAAGGGGAGGCACAGCTACTGAGATGTGGGATTTTCAGAAGTGACTACATGCTTCATAATGACGACCCTGAGGACGAGCGCGTCGTATCAAATGAGCAGGTACGGGAAGCAGACAGGAGTCCACAGCTTAAGCAAGTTGAATTCAACACATATTCGTGTGCTGGGGCGACCCACGCCAACATTGTGGCAAGCATGCATCGATATCTGGCACGGAAGGGCGTTCACCAAGTTAGCCACATACGACCAGCTTGTCTTCCAGAGAACAGCTCAGTTCGGTCAATAGTGGCAGCCTTGGAAACGGCACACCAAGCATATGGCCCGCCTTTCGATCGGACTCGGCAGACAGCGATACTTATGACTGTACAACCGAATAATGTCAACGTCTGTGACGAGCGACCTATCGAGTATGGATTAATAGAACGGGATCCACCTATTATGCTCTATAGGGTTGAATTCGGCGACGAAATAATGAAAAGCTGTAGTATTGGCCCAAATCGTGAACTACTTTTTCGGCCATCCACTACCACGGAGATCGAGATTTCGGTAGTGTATCAGCGAGCAGGTTACGATTCGCACGAATATGATACGCAGGGGGTAAACGCCCGGTACATGCTTGAAATATCGCGTGCAATCAAATGTCCGTCGATATTATCGCATATAACCGGCTTGAAGAAGGTTCAGCAAGAACTCACAAAGCCAGGGGTATTGGAACGATTCCTGTCTCCGGGGAAATCTGGTATTCTGCGTGGAACTTTTATGTCTCAATATCCCTTTGACTCATCTGAATTAGGGACACAGGCCCGAAAGTTAGCGTCAGATGGAGATACCGCCGAGAACTATATTCTAAAGCCATCTCTGGAAGGGGGCGGCCACAACGTCTATGATATTCCTGGTTTCCTGAGGACTATTCCACAAGACCAATGGGATAGATATGTGTTGATGAAGAAGATAACGCCTCCATTGACACATGGTGTGTTGGTATCTCCAGTGATGGCTCACAGAGGCCCGGTGATCTCTGAACTAGGCACTCTTGGAACTTGTTTATGGCAGCGTAATGAGCAGTATGCGAGGAAGGTTGAGATCTTGAGCAACTCTGGAGCCGGCGTAAGTACCACTTAGATTCTCATTACCTCTCCCTTTCCTTATCTTATAAGCGAGTGTTGCCTATGGAGGCACATTTAGAGGGGAAGGATCATCGAATCATTTGCCAAACTGCCTGGAGAGACTCCACTAACACATGATGTCGTAGTGGACATTCAAGACAAAACCTCATCATGTCGAAGAGATGAGCGTTGTGAAGGGATATGGATGCTTTGACTGCCCTCATTTAATTGATTACAATCAGAATCTTTCCTCATGATGTTGGTAGGACTAGGTAGCTTATTCCACAGCATCAGTAGTCAGTGTTATCGATCCCGAGTTCTCTATGTTATGCTTCTGGTGGGTATCGATCGTAGGTTTCATCTAGTGATATCTAGATAATTAGCGACAATAGAGCGGTTCCTTATTTGGTGTGAAAGGATGGTCTATCAACACTAAATATAATTTGATTTTTTCAATGGTCCAAACATGAGCTACCTCCTAAACTACATGATCTCCTACGCCTGCAATCATGCAGCAGATTTTCGGAATGATGAAGGAGTTTCCCTTTAATGGTGATTTATTTTTCATGAATTGAAAACACACCTTCGCATACCATGTAGGTAAGACATAATCCTTCCGAATGTGGACCGTGGTACATATATTATTCCAGAGTCTGTATCATGTAATAGAGAACATACATAGGTGTGATTTGTGAGCTTGATGCTTTTTGGATTATCTGCTAGGTCCGTAACGACTACAGTATAGTACTTCGTCACCCTTGCCGACCCATTTTATATACTGCGTACTGCGTACACCTATTCAGGGATCTTTAAAGTTAGCGCGTTACTCCCCCCACAAGGCTCCATATCATAAATTTGACAAATTCCTATTGGTTGAAGCACCCTATATGTACCGTATAGCTATATTTATATAGAGAGGTATAAATTCAAGTTTATAAGTTCATTTTAATAACTAGTAATATCCCCCCCCTTTTTGGATAATTTTATTTAACCTTTCTGAATAACTTCTTATACAAGTTTAAATAACCAGCTGGTACAGCCTCCCAGCACTCATATAGCGCCTGTTTAAGCCGATCTAAGCTTAGGAACCAATAGGAATCAGTCAAATTCGATTGTATGGAACCTTGTGGGGGGAGTAACGCGCTAACTTTAAAGATCCCTGAATAGGTGTACAGAGATCTTCAGATAACGTATCTGTAGGCGGAGGCCGGCGGCAGGGGAGGCTTTGTACACACATAAAGCCAAAATGGCTTATGCAACCATACAGCGCCATACAGGTAGAATAGCGGAACATCCTGTAGGGCTGTGGATTAAGTACACTATCAGGGTAGGTACACCAGGTTACATCAAGCTATAGCTAGTTAAAGCGTAGTGCCTATCGGCGTGTGGGGCGAATTAGCCAACGCTAGTACGGCTTCTCCCGTGACACTAGCAATTTGCAAAAGGCAACTAATATTAATAATTGAGATCCATATGGGATTTACTTTTACTTATACGTGGACGGTAGACAATTGATTCCGTCCGCTGGACACGCTCTTAGTTTTTAAGTTTTCCGGTTTTTTTTTTACTTCCAGTACAAATTTCAGAGGAACTGAAACGCCGAACATCGCCTTGTCTATCTTTTATATTGACAACGAACGTACTGAGGTAGAAATAGATTAAGCCAGTGATGTTGTGGTTGTAACTAACGATGTAATGACCGAGGCAACCTTAGTCACGATGGGGTTTCCCACGAGAGCTTCACAAACAGGGGCTTTGAACCCAACCGCTTCGACAACACCAACAACCCCATCACCCCCAGTATCATTTCTAACACAATCTACTACCAAGCGTTGGGGATCCAGCCAACTTAGATATTCGATCCATGGTAGAGTTGTCTGAGAATCGCCATTGCCGGTAACATCAACCAATGTTGGTTGGCCCATGCACGCTGAGGTGGACTTATCACCTAGCCAGGGGGTCAGAAGGAGCTCTCCTGCATACATACAAATTAAACTACACTAGGGCCTAGAATTTTCGCAGGTTCTTCGTGCAGGGACCCGTAGCCTTGAATCCATATGATCTTCTCTGCCCCTCTTACACATTCCTTGGCTTGTGCTTTCACAATTAAGTATATCGCTTTGCCCACGGCTATGCGTGTATAGATCACTCCCTTAACAAGACTTGATTTTAATCATTTTGAAGCGGCTACACTTCGAAATTGTCCCATTGCCTCTTCCAAAAACATGTCTCGTGGCTTCATGGATGATGTGACATAGCGACTTGAGCTCCTGACAATGTCTTGGTGGTCCAGGGCTTGACCCACCTCTTCTCGCACATATTAGTGCAGCATATGCTCTTACATTAAGCGTAAAGATGGGGAATGTAGTGCGCTGGCCTGGGAAAATTCTAGACACATGTTTAATATATGTATGCATGTAGGTGGGAGAAATCTGGTTGTATCCTCACTCAAGCATTCCGGGGAATTAGACAGGTATCTCTTTGAGATGATCCCGCAGGGTTAGGTTTAATAGAAATGGGACTAGAAACTCGAGAGGCCCATTATTTGAAGACATATCAATCTTCAGACGCCGGGGTAGGGGCTTCTTTGAGCTCAGGTATATTCGGAAAAAATTCCGAAGCTACAAGTTATAACTAAAACATAGCGAGTACTATAATATCTATAAAAGCTATAGCCTACAATTTATATTGAACCAATCTAGACGCAAGAGATGATAGCTACGCAAATTCAAAGGACCTTATTAAACCATCGTACAGATGGTGGTAGAAAAGACATCCCTAGTGCCACAATAGCCCCTTAACAGGCTTTTTAACAACATAGTTCAATGGGGAACGCCAACATGAAGACTATGTATTGTGATCTAAAGGATTTGACTGGTACGTTGTTATGACGTTACCCTGAGTTCTCACAACCCATATGCTTTATAATGTTTCCTGGAGTATTTCAAAATAAGCGAATAGTTTAAAGAGGCCCACACCAACAATTTCTGCGGGAAAAGAGAAACCGTTTATATTAGTGATGTGTCTTAATCAAAGCTATCTGAAGTCTAGATAGTCGTGCTCACTCAACACCGTTACTGTACCTGGTCTGTGGATCCCTTGCATCTACTGGATCAAGGAAATTGCGTGAATGCCCCTGATCACAGATAAGTTGTCAATGACTAATCTATACTGTTTATGTCGTTACAATACATATCCATACAGGGGATTATACATCCATACAAGGGACTATATGGCCGCATATTTTGTTTAGTCGCCACTTCGTCCTACAGCCTAAAACCATGCAGTGTCACGGTGCCGAGCCAGCGAGCCTCCTATAACGGCTAGTCGCAACTAAATGTCTTCACATCCTGAAGGTGAATATCATGGTAGGGCGCTGACTAAGCACTCCACACACCTCAGATAGCTAGCACAACCTGCAGCACCTCACACCTCGTCATAAACAACAACTACTACCACGGACTTCTCGGGTAGCTTGAATCACAGCAGATCGCCCCTGATTAGTGATTAGAGCCATTAAGGTCCCTAGTAGCTGTTGTGTCTCTGCCATGATAGGTAAACACGTCAATAATATGAACGGGACACAACGGAAAGCCCACTTTACGCGAGGGTTATGCAGGGCCAGCAGATAACACTACTGTGAACCCTTCACTTCTTGCCACTGTAACTGTGCCTTAAATGATAGCTGCCTAAACTAATGGTTGTCGATCTCCCGCTTTCTCTGTATTTAATAGTAACTTGGCCTCCCATGAACATGTCGTCCATAATAAACCACTTTGTGAGAATTATATTGCGGCAACCTTATAAGTTATGGCAGCTAACGTTAGTGATAACAAAGGCGTGATAGCTCTTGAGAGCTTCCGCGGGAAGGTCCTCAAGATCCCAGATCTAAGACCCATTTATGCCAACTGGAAATCTGGACTTAGCCCTCATTGCGAGGTACTAAGAACTTTTGTCCATGACAAGATAGACAAGTATGTCAAGGACGAAAATGCTCGGCTCAAGACAAAGGCGATTGACCTTGGCTGGTTCACCTCGGTGTAAGTTGATAAGCCCTAGTGTAACCCTCATATCTCCTGAAACAGTCTAAGAGATAGACGCAACTGACGAATATCATGGACTTTAGAATCTATCCAAATGGGGACCTAGAACGGCTGAAAATGATGGCCATGGTGTCTATGACCTTCTTTGTGTTTGACGATACTGTCGACAAGGAGATTGGAACTGACATGTTGGACTTTGCCTCGAATTTTGATACCGCTACAAGGCTCAGGCAACAATCAATTGCTTACATGCGATATTGGTTTTCTCCAGAAACCAACGTTCGTGGCTCCAACGGTTGTGATACACCGGTGCCAGAGGAGTTCGCAAGCTTCGACGCACTTGTACCCGGTGTCATAACTGCTCCCCAGGGCCAAATCAACCTGCCGAAACTCGCAGATGACTTCCAAGAGTTTATTGATGACAACGCTGTGGAGCAGACACATCGACTCTCTGGGAATCTGCCAACTGTCGAAGAGTACTGGGCGTACCGTCACGGTGTCGGTGCTGTTTTTGCATATTGCACTCTACACCAGTATGCAACCAACACGATCCTGCCTGATGAACTTTCCTGGAGTGAGGAAGTGATGATTATGCGTCTTGAAGCTAGCACTCAGACGATCCTGTGAGTATACCATGCCTGGTAACGCATTGACAAGGCTAATTGAGTAACTCTGTAGTTGCAACGACCTTTTCTCGTTAAAGAAAGAAGTGGTATGTATTTTCACAGCTGAATTCCCTACGAGAGCTAAGTAAATTATAGAAGGAAGACACACCAACGAATCTGATTCCTATCATGATGGCCAAGTCTGGGTTGTCATTGGAGTCAGCCATCCATGAGCTCATAGAGCAGATGTACAGTTCGGCAAGGAGATTTGATTTAGCAGTTGCTTCTCTTCGATCTAAGGGGCGCGGCTATGATGATAGTATCCAGGAGCAACTCGAAAGATTCATCGAATCCTTTGAGACATTCCAGACTGGATGTTTTACTTTCTTCATGAATGCTAGAAGATATAGGGTTGCGGATTACAAGCAGGAGGATGGTCAATTTCTGATACCATTGTAAACAGTCAGGGCTTTTCTCCCGTAACTGTCTATATTCAGTTACGTGGCGAGTATCTCAATATATGAACGCCGCTTAACGCACTTTCAAGTTTCTACCAACCACGCTTAGTAAGGATAGTGCTCTTGCTTTGATGAGGCTCGAGGCTACTAGTATAATGAATTGCAACAGGGCAGATCTGCTGTAGTCAAGCTATCTCAGGAAAGGTGTTGATAATGAATGGTGAAAGGTGTTGCTGCAGGAGGTGCTATCTCCTTATGGTGTGTGGGGTGCTCAGTAAGCTACCCCTGCCTTGATAATACTCTAACCTAGATCATATATTATTATTTTGCGTTGGCAATTCACACAGATACCAGAGCCTTTTTCTGTCATATAGCCTGACTATACTATTCGCCCACTCAATATGCCAGGGAGTATTGTAATAGACGTGAAAGTAGGGGCGTAACCATACCTGATATGTATCAGGTCTAGAGACCCCGAGGGGTGTTTGACTACACACGGGCAAGTAGTCCGAGAAGTCTATTTAATTAATTCTAAACCTAATATTCTACCATAGACTTCACAATTCCTTGCAACCTCCCCCTAAGCCTGGCATCTCGTCTCTGGCCGATGTTAACGCCATATCAAGCGATAAATTTGTATATTAAAAGGATGTAGGTCTTCTAGGAACAACTGGTCCAAAAAAAAGCACAGCAATACAACACATTCTATGCTGATATTACTGTCTAGTGGGATTAGGAAGGCCATTCCGTTATTTATTATTCTATTTCCTATAATAGGGTTCTATATCTTTATCTCGCTATGAATCTAATTTCTATCAAGTCTCTGAAGCCCTAAAGGCGATCTGAGGGTCCCGTGGATCGTGGTGCCCGGGCCTTAACTTATAACATTCTATTAGACCCACCGCATCGGCTCATGCGGGTAGACTGTGCTCTCGGAAGAAGTCCATGATCCATTCACTGGCATTAAATTTCGCCCTTTCATGGCCTTCTCGTTCGTTATCGCTATTTACTGTCGTTGACGGCCAATCGTGTCCAATGTTATCACCGTCGTACACTAACGTCACTAAGCCGCCGCCGTAACTCATAATCATACCGTTGTCGGCCTCAGGGATTGTGGTGTTGATTGGTGTTCCATCCAAACCATCCCTCAACGCCCACTGTTTGGCCCAGGAGCTTACATCTGGCAAACAGGCCCCAGATCGAAAGTCCCCATGGTACCGAATTGTGCTGTCGTTACCGCCGTGGAAGGCCATGATCGGGATATTTCTAGGTGAGGCATCGCAAGGAACCTCTACGGTCTCGGGATGACAATCCGATTCTTTGGTTATCTCTGTGATATAATACGCCCCCGAGACTGGCGCGAATGCGGCGATCCGTGCTGACATCTGGGGGTCGCACGCGAGACGGCCAACGAAGCCGCCGCCTTGCGACTTCCCTGTGGCGAAGATACGGCGCTTGTCAACACAGAGTGCGGCTGTCACGGTATCGAGTACATCGCTGGTAAACCCTATATCGTTTGAAGCATGGCCTGGCGCCCCTTGCCAACCTGTGCGTTCTGGATCATCTGGATCGTCCTGATGGAAATCAGTAATGTGATATATTTGGCAAATTCATCGCTACTGACACTAGTTCCCTGCAGATATACCACGATATAATCCCGGTTAAACAGCGGGTCGGTCAACTTATCTAGATTGGCCTGCCGCGTTATGTCTCGTTTGGCTCCATGGTAACTGAGGATGAGAGGAGTCTGCTTGTTAGAATCATAGGTCTCTGGTAGCCAGACCCGGTACTCGCGATCCCCTGAAGTAGTAAACTTCTTAAATTCACCGGGCGTAATGGGTGGAGTTTGGCCACAACCAGATGATATGTCCAACCGAGGAGAAGCACCAACGGAGCGAGCGACTATGACAGCGACAGAAATGAGCGAAATGAGAGAAAACATCGTGATAAACTCACCAAACTAGTCTCAGAGACTTACCCGTACGCTTTTGAGCAGAGACTATTCACATTATAAGGATTTTATCATACGAAGTGCTTACGGGTATGACATGGGTGTAATAAATTACCAGGTATCTAACCTAGCAATGCCACAATGATGATCTTCAACGCCTAAGAAAGCTGCGGATGATTACACCTGCATAGAACTATTCTTCGCTGGAGCACCCTTGTCGATATACCTGTTGTTAATCGTCTGTTTACCAGGTGCGAAATCCACGACCAGAATCCACTAGCCACTCAGCCACTATGTTTTCCTAGGTTAGTCGGGTGGATTTCAAGAGGCGTGGGAGCTGGGTGCTTGGCCGAATATCGCCCAGCACCCTTGTTTGACTGCATATGCCCGACGCTATGGATGGGGCTCATTGATCAGGTTTATAAAGGATCATAAGCTGACTGAGATGAAGCATGCGTTCTACTACGACACGAGGCTCAATTGTACCACCCCAGTGTGGTACTCTTGGCATCAACTACACCAAATCTCGATAAGCGTTCAGGGAGATGCCAGATGTTTCCTAGCTTCTAAAGACTAGAGGCGGCGCTTACGCTTGGAACAAAAGCCTCCCGTTAGTAATACCATAAATCCCAAGGTGCCTCCTCCTCATCTTTGTTATTTTTTTTATTTTATTTTTTTTATAATACACTAATTACTCAGCCGTGTCGTTGATAAGTGCCGTCACACTGATCGTTAGCCAGTTGGTCGGCAGCGGGCGGCCGGCGTTAAGCAGGACAACCTCAATGTTACCCTTCTTGGAAGTCCGACATATCCGATAAATATGTTAATTAATTCAATTTAATATAGGGGTTAAGTTGACCACATTGTTCAATCCAATATCAAGGTCGTCAAATAGCGTCAACCCATTCCATATGAGCGGATGTTAGATTGAATCGAACTAATTATAACGGCTTTGATATTTATCAGATTGGCCTCCATGGGCGTCTTATGCTGCCTGCACGGTTACATACATAGGGGAGCTTGTACTATTGCTTCTGATATGAGCTAATGGCGATATGTTATAATAGTCGATGTGCCCTGGGAATATAGTTTCAGTATACATACCTACTAGTGTCTTTTCAGGATGGTGTCAGATATCGGTTGCGTGGTGCAATCCCTCTCGTTGTTTCGGCAGTTAAACCCCACACGGATTTGTAATCTGGAACATTTGTATTAGTATTCAAGAGGCTACATTATATATGACATAACTCTAATAAAACATCCGGCCCTCCGGTGGTTGGGGTAAAGACTTTCTCTTTCATAAGGTTTGCTTTCTCCCACTTTCGATCCAACAACACCAAGATTAATACCAGAGCACCACGTTTTCTGGAAAGGGGCTTATTGACATACAATTTCGTGACCATGGCGGCAAACCCTAAGCTAAAGCTATACACGAACCACTTCTGTCCATGTACCGCAAACCCATTCGCCATCCTGTTTGGCAGGTTGCTAACATACTTCGCCAGGGGCTCATCGAGTACACATTGCTCTCGCTGAGCTCAATTTACCATTTGAAGAAGAGATCATTGATCTTTCGGTACCGCGTACGCCGGAATACCTGAAAGTCAACCCTCGAGGCCTTGTCCCATCCTTAGCATTCAATGGCGAGATAATCACCGAGTCAGCTGTGGTGGCAAACTTTCTTGCTGATGCATTCCCATCTCATCTCGCCCCGCAGTCGGGAAATCCAGATGCAGCGTTAGTGCGAGCAAGAATTGCCTTCTTTGTGGATACCTTCATCTCCAAAGTGAATGGGCTATATTCCAAGGCACAGTACGCCAGGACAGTTGAGGAAGCGGAAGCTTTCACCAATGACTTCGTCGAGGCAATCGTGAAGGAAATTGAGCCGCTACTGAGCAACAATGCTGCACCATTTTTCAACGGTAGTGACAAGCTCACCCTAGCTGAGGTATATCCGATTTACTCATAGCTGGCTCCATCACCGCGACTAAAACACTCTCTATAGGTTCTAACGGGCTCGTTCGTCGTCCGCATCTTCACTTTGCCGAAATACGGCCTTTTGCCCGAACGGGTTATCAGCGACTTGTCCAACAAGGCGCCAAACTTCTATCGATGGGGTCTGGCTGTGTCTAACCATCCGAGTGTGACGGGCATATATGATGTGGAAAAGATCGCTGAGAGGACCAAGGCGAGACTAGCTAAGCTGCGGGCTGCTTGAGTGTAGTTGGCTTGCTCATCTTGTCCACAGAAGTTTCTCGGTCTCGCAATGAAATTATTAGGTAGTTGCCCCCGTAGGATAATGAAACGTCCATGTTGACTTGAGTAAAGGAATCCCGATTGGTATAGTACAAGGCATAATGTGAGCATTGCGTATACATGACAGGCTTCCCTCCTTTCTAGACAGCTGGATCCCATGTCAATCAAGTGTTCATCAAGATCGGGAGGATATAAGCGACTATGGTTTGTTGATATCCGGGCTTGATGAGAAAAAATGCTAAACAAATGGTAGAGGCCATACTAATGGCTTCTACGCTAGCATGGTTGAGATATGAGAATCTCGATGACCATCTTCCGCTGTATTAATAGTCTTATTTTCATGTTGTATTTCCTGTTTGGGTTGGCTTGGGTGTATCGGGACGTAGTATCTTGTTGGTAAGAGTAGGCCTAGCAGTTCAGGCGGTAACAATATCAGTATTCTGAAAGCGAGAGGGTTGTCTCTAAAAAGACAGAAAAATAGAAGTCCAGCACTAACTTGTAGTTTAGTATTCTACGAATACCAAGGATTTATGGTGCATACACTTTGGTAGGTAAATTCCTAGGTGGCTCCTTGGTATTGTACCTATTAGCTTGGAACTGCACAAGTACCATACACAGCGCTTGGGGAGACACTTGAAAATACCGATAAAACATACCCAAATAATATAGTTGATGGCACGATGGGAATTTGACTCGTCCAATATTGACAAGAACGCCTTCACACGAACGAGTGCCCGGAACTCTATTGACTCCAACACCAAGCGCACTGACCCAACCGATCTACCCGGGAATCAATATTTAACAGTCGTGAAAGCAGGCCTCAGCTTTGAATAAAATCGTGAAAACGAGATGACAAAAGACAAGCTTGGAGCTTTCAAGCGAGAGACAGGTAACTGTGGACGTAATTCTCGAAAGTGGGGAGATCTTCACGGCAATACAGTAGGTGACTATTCATGCGGATTCAATGGAATAGGTAAAGAATCGATGAACCGTTAGGCTTGTTCGATATGCCTTGATGGATTGGAAGTTTGTGACTAGCTGTAGTTATGTAGCAGAAACTGGATTGTAATTCTACTCATAAGAAAGGCTATGCCTAACTCAATCTGCTACGAATAGTATGAATCTAGGGCACGTCTTAACGATCCTGCAATCTGAAGTTGTATACTACTTACCAATTGGGTCAAACGTTACTTAGGCAGTGGTAGAAAGTTCCTTTTCAGCAAGGTAACCTTAATCCTGGCCATATTCACCGTTCGTATAACTAGATATTGTGATGACAAGCCAATCGTCAAGCCCTGCGGGCAAGCCGCTGTTGCAGCCAAAGAGTATGCCCGGGAAATCGCTCAGGCCGAGCCTCTCGCCAGCGCATGGGTGGGCGAGTATGAATCGAACATTGAGATCATATTTACTGATGACACTCTTCTGTTTCAACCTGAGATCTTGTCGGCATATCTGCCTTGCCGCCTAGGGGTAAAAAATGTAACCCATGCGGGACAACAAGCCTATGGCCTATGAGCAATATGTGAACCCCGGAACCGGGAGTCTCTATCACGACGTGACAGGTGGCAGATAACGGCTTACGGTATCACCGAGATGCCCCGGACATCACTGCTACCTAGGTAGGGTTCAAGGGGGGGGGGGGGGTAGGGGAAGATATAATGGACTTAATAAGAGTCGGAGTTAAATCGTTGAGTCGACTATGATTGGCCTGCGGTTCCTGACGCTGGCTAATATCTTTCAATGCCGACATCACTGTTAAGCTATATTGTACAGGAAGTGTATTGATTACTCTGTTAAATACTACCAGAGGCTGATAGGAAGTAAACAAACCTCTTCATTCATGTATAGTCAGAGAAATATGGTTGAGAATTCTGAGGGATATGAGATTCGTAAACTAGGTGATCCTCTATTTAGTTTAGAGTCGATTTGAAGAGCGGCCGACGGTCCGTTGACGGGGATCTTAGAACGGAATGGAACGATAAACCCACCTGTTCCATTATTAGATGACCCCCTGACAGTTTGACTTGGGGCTTAGCACAATTAAGCGCGCCAACCCCCTCAAAATCCCATGTCTTTCCTCCACAGGGATTTTTCCCATTAATCAAACCACTCCACTCCTCTCTCATCGTCAATCCGGTGCCCACCACCGTTAAGATCATCACCAAGGTCGTCACGCTGCCGTAGTGCGACTCAAAGGACCGAAGCATATTCGTTGAGCCCAGCTCCCCGAATTCGGGATCATGGGCTCCTTGCTTCTTGACTTTTTGTATATTGGTTTTCGGTAGAGAGGTTGGGACGCTGAACGGGAATCTCATGGGGCTATATGAGGTGCGAAGCCGAAGCTCGGGCGATATGAACCGAGACCTCGTACAACTGTTCCGAAGATCTCAAGTTTCCCCAGATTCCGAGCAGCACCCAGTATCATATCTCAATCGCAGCAGTCAGGAACAGTCTTCATCGCCTTCCGAGATCGCTCAAGACAGTCCAAGTGCTGCGTCGTGGACCGGCGAACAACTCGCGCAAGATGATGGTTATATCGAGAACGTTGATCCCCCCAAGGGACCGCGGAAAACTTCAACCGGCTCTAAATGTATTCGGCGCAAGAAATCACTCAGCCCAGATGCCTGGGAAGCGCATAAAAGTGAGATCGCGCGCCTGTACCTCGAAGAGAACAAACGGCTGAAGGATGTAATGGAAATCATGGAAGTACGATGGGGGTTTCACGCTTCGTAAGTTTAGTTGTCTCACATTCATTGCGGGCTGGTCAACTAAGTGAACGCTGAAGCCAGAAGATGTACAAGACGAAGCTCACGCAGTGGAAGTTTTTTAAAAACAATCGCCAAGCCGATATAGCAAATATCCTCTACCTACAGCGCCATCGATTAGCGATTGGCAAAGAAAGTACCTTCCGCAGGAATGGTAAACCAATTGACGTGGAGGCTTATATGAGGAGAAGGGGCATCAGCGCTTTCGACCTCGTTGAAGTTGCAGAGTCAGGCGACTTGCCGCCGAATCTGAGATGCCGAACTCCCCCATCGATCCCCATGGTTCTGGATCCACCCGATGATCTTCGTATTAAAGAGAGGTTCTTTCAATGGACTTCTCAGAAGTTCGTCAAACCCCGGCCGATAGAAACTGGCTATATAGAAAGACTCGATATGCACCATGCCAGCAAGGCTCTCCGTTCGGTCGAACTATTAACTCACGGCTGCTGGCTCTTCTCAACAGGCCACAACCAACAGGGCGGGGATTTCTGTCGGGGAGCTTTCGCTCTGCTGCACAATATCCTCGACCCATCTGCCTTCCTCACCTTTTTTGAAATTATGCTCGCGGTTCGCCGGTATCCTAACGCAGAGATCATCAGGGAACTTTGGAACTATCTCTCGCGGTATGCCGCCACGATCGAGGGGGTGAACGGGCCATTGCGTCGGGTGCTGGCGGCTTTCGCAAGTTTCTCAAAGCAACACAGTCTACAATACAGTGTCGACATCCTCGACTGGGCCTTACAATGGGCGTCTAGCAGATTCAATAGTTATTTCGATGGGAAGCCGTTTGATTACACTATGCTGAAGCCGTGGGACCTCGTGCCTGTTGAGTCGTATCATCGGTATTATTTGTGCCTCAACCGCTGGGAAGTTGACTCCATACCAACGGCTACTATACCAGGCCTAGATGAATTCGAGGACCCTTCGAACTTGCGAGCTGACCTGTTACTTATTTTCGGCAACCAGACTAGCTGGCGCGACGATAGAATCTCCTCAATTGCGCTTAAGGTCCTAGAGCAAAATCGATCATCGCTAAAGCCCTCGGACTACCTGGAGTTTGTCTGCTTGTACGCTACCGCCCGGCATAATAAGGCACGGTCCGAGGGGGACGATCCCACATCGAGCCTCGACCACAAGCTGGGAAGGGAATATCTGCAACTGGCGGCAGATCTTCAACAACGAGCCTGGCCACCGGGCAAGAACTATTACGAGACATTGACCCTTCTCGAAGACTGGTATCTAGAGGCCGACGACCAAGAATCAGCAAATGCTATACGGATGAGACGCGAAGATGAATGTAAAGTTGCATTAACAGCCTTGTTTAAATGAAGGATACCCCCTTAGAATTCTATGGCGTTGCCGGCTGCATCTCGGGCGAGCATTGTACATGGTTGTGTGTCTAGTTCAGGATCGTTGGCGGCCGTGGCATCGGAGGATTCCAGGATTTGAAAGAGACAAGCGCACTGTTCGCTCTCTACCCACCTCGACCACCGGCACGATGTTATTATTACGCCCAATGGGGAACATACTCTTGTTACATTATGTAGGGTGCGCGGATTCAGCTGCTTAATGCGACTAGGGTTAGTTGCGCATGAAAAGGTTAAATACCAAATACACACCTTATGGCTATATAGGGTAGCAATCACATTATGTAGGTAGACCAGAGCCACACAAGTTGTGACAAACGTCAATATATATACATATATCTCACTCTTCAAGTTCAAGCCAACTGTACTGCTCTTACAGGCATTTTATGTTTTCACATCATTTCGGAACTGCAAAATTAGAACTGTACGTGCGCCGTCTTCCCTCCCCTCGCCCCGAACTTCTTATCCATTCAACCTAATTGCAGAAATGTGAGTACAAATTGACTTAAGAAAGGTGGTATTTTAGTAATATAGTGAAGAATTGAAGATATCGGAGCTCTGTGCTAGAATTACTCTAAAGGCTAACGTAATCTGTCTAACAAGCTAACGCTGAAATGATGCAGGCGAGATTATAACAAGTTAAACAGGACGTAATGTGTGATAACCTACCCATCTGGTCGAGTGAATATCACCAATGTTGGTTCGCTAATTAACAAGTCTCAATGTGCTATGGTCTACGGTATTAAGATGTCCTACCTGAGAGTATCTTGCAATAAGAGCATAGATATGGTATTACCCAGCTTATACTTTCTTAGATAATGCAAAGAGAAAGTTAATTAACTGAATAAAGGCGAGAACTGATAAGCAGGTTGTTCAGTGACTTTATTCTCAAGGTAATACACCGTATATCGATCTAATAATTCGAATATTCGGTTAGCTACTAATAATGGCATAAACCTGAAGCTGATCGACCTTGACCATGCAGTTGAAATTTTGGTGTCCTCAAAAATAGTCCCGACGGTATATCTTAAATCGTATTGCCCTTTTGGTTGGCGCTCTTCGGATTGATTGATGGCCCGCAGAAGACTGGTGTCAACATCCCCTAATAGTCCATCTCTATGTTATCCCACGAGGTCAAGACTCGGCGGTGCGCATTAAAAGCGGAGATTGATGTCGACGAAGGTGCCAAGGTTCCGAAGGGGGTTCCTAGGGGCCGCGGCCCATAGGTGGATTTTCCAACGACAAAGCGCCGTGGAAGGTAGCATTCTACATCAGTATACGAGAAACAATGGCGGTGCGATCATACCCTACGAAGTCTGTGCCATCCGGCATTCAGCACGTGAGGGTCAGTAGATAAACAAGATCGCCCACAAATCCGGGGAAAGTGATCAGGTATAAAGATCTCTCTCACCTCGCCGGTGTGCTGTATCTACACAGTACTGACTTTTCTTGTACTCCACCGCGAACATGCGTTCCTTCGCACTGCTCTCGACCCTGCCCTTGGTATTCTCTGCGGCACCAAGGGTCAAAAGGCAAACACCCACTGCCACTATCATCCCGACAACGTCGTTTACAGAGCTGGACACCTACTGGAATTATAACTACCCATGGGGAACGGATCACAATGGTGGCGCTCGTATGGACAGCTCTCAAGTCGCCGTCTCTGATGGAGCCTTGACCATCACGGCCACTCCTGTCGATGGCGAGGAGCCTGCCCACAATGGCGGCGTCGAGTATCCGGTCAATTATCGGTCGGGTGCCGTTCACGCTAAGCAGACATTCGCCGTTGCCGCAGGGGGCGGATACGATTTCAGCGGCGAGTTCAAGGCTACGACCACGAAGGGTACGTGGCCGGCATTCTGGCTCACTGCCGTGAGTGGATGGCCGCCCGAGATCGACATGGCGGAGTGGAAGGGGAGCGGCGACATCAGTTTCAACACATTCAACACCAGCAGCAGTGTCGCGACACACGATGTTCCGTATCCCGACGCCGGAGAGTGGCACTCGGTCAAGGCGCAGTTGAGGGACGAAAACGGCAGCACCGTCCGCGTCAAGTACTTCTTAGATGGTGTGGAGCAGACGACGCACTATGGCGAGAACTACATCGATGCTGGGCTATACTTAATCATCAACTTGCAGATGGAAGGCTCTTCAGGCTCCCCGGGTCCGGATTCAGGTAAGATCGCATGGCCCCCTTGAAACCTTCCCAATACTTAGGTTTGTTTTACTTAGATGTTACCTATTCGGTTCGAAATCTCGAGGTCGTCAGCTACCAGTGAGAAAAGTACATAAACATCGACATGTAACTCGCCGAACGTCGTAGACCACTAAGTCTAATACCAGCTAAGTCTGTACCGCGTACCTGTTAGTTACTATCAAATATACCTGTAAATATGATGTTATAAAATACACTGGACATATCGCTACTATACCAATGACTTTGGTTTCCGAACACGGAGACTCCAGACCAACTTAGAGTAAATGATGCAGGACACACCATCAGCATTCATATAAGTCAAGCTCCCCTTGGTCGACAAGGCTGTTGTCACCATCGAGGGCAGTCTAGAACAGCGCAAACTCGCCCAACGTTATGAAATATACAACATCTTCGTCGGCATAACCATTCTTCTCTATCAATCAAAAGTTAAAAAAGTCTCTATACGTTATCTTTAGAGGTAAATACCATTCCACGTGAGACTAAGTGTTCATCAAGTAGTTATTAGCTAGCAATGGCCAAGGCAGACAGAACTCCGAGGTGCCTCTACCCTAGGAAGGTTGCATTAGGTAGATAGCTGAGGTCTCTAGTTCCGTAAAGAGACTTTTGCACCGAATTATACCTTTTAATTGCATCTGGATTCATACGTAACCTACTGAATCTAAGAAACCTTAGAAGTTCTAGGTACCTAAGGTATATAAGTTTAGCAAGATACCTAGCGTGACCTACCCTAAGTTGTTTGTCCTTTTTGAGGAATTATTCGGTGATGCTTGAAGAGATTATAAAACAATAAACTAGCATATTAGTATGCTCGAGAAACGTTCACAATATAAAACGCTAGATAGTAGAGACGAGAATAGAATACTATTGGAGGCTACCCATGATCGTATTTGCGTGCCATGGCCAGGCATGCTTTGGAATCATCTACGCATATATGACCGCTAAAAAGCGGTCAATGGTATCTGCTAGTTCTACCTACAACTTCATGCGGCTGGGTAGCCTGGTAGACGAAACTGAATACATCATCGTTTGACTCAGTCCTGCCCCAACGAGCGTCTCGGAGAGAGAGAGAGGCTTGAAAAGTACGAAGCCGACCCGACAGATATCGATGCCATTCAGTCTGACCTAGATATCCCCCCCATGGCCCGCCGATGCGACGTTATACATTTCGTACTAACATTAATATTAATTTGTCCATCCATCATCATACGTGATCGGCATCGCTGTGTGCGTTCGGGTGGCCCGACGATTGCGTAAACGAACAAATTGAGAAAGATTAAGCTGCAGACGCTTCAACTTCCTTTGTCTCCTTGGTCTCTGCTACACCGTTTGTCTCGCCGTTTGTCTGCGACGCGGTGGCCTTCTCCTTGACTTCCTTAAGCTCACTCTCAAGGGACTCAGCCTTCTCAGCCGCCACCTTCTTCTCGGCCTCCAAAGCCTCAAGCTTCTCGTCTACCGTCTTCTTCTCATTCTTGAGGCTGTCGACGCTTGCCTGAGCTTCGTCTAGCTTGGCCTGTAGATCAGACTGCGCCTGCTGCGTCGCCGACTCTAGTTCGCCGATCTTCGTCTCGAGAGTCTTGTTGTCCTGTGGTTACATTAGTTGCAGCTCGTTTTCAACATTTGTGGCAACGGTTATTTCTAAATCTCTTACGGTTTGTGCAGCTTTCAGGTCGTCTTCTGTCTTCGTCGTCTTGGCATCTGCTTCCTTGACCTCGGCCTGAAGGCGGGATAGCTCAGAGGTCTGCTCTTCGAGCTGCTTCTGTAACTTCTCGGCGTCGTCCTGAGCAGACTTGAGCTTGTTCTCAAGTTCAGACGCCTCTGACTTGGCCTTCTCGAGCTCAGCCGCTGCTTCTTCCTGCTGCTTCTGCAGCTTATCGTGTTCGCCTTGAACGGATGTAATCTTTTCCTGTAGCTCCGTTGTCTCCTGCTTCGCCTTCTCAAGCTCGGCAGCGTGATCGTCCTTCAGCTTGTTCTGGCCTTCCTCTAAGTCGGCAAGCTCCTTCTTTAGCTCCGCTACCTCGGCGCGGGACTGCTCCAGCTGAGCCTCGTGAGCTTGCTCGAGGGCCTTCGTCTTATCCTCAGCATCGGCGAGATCCTTCTTCGCCGCCTCCAGTTCCTTAGCGAGGCTATCGTGGTCCCCTTGCAAGGTCTCATGCTTCGTCTTCCACTCGGCCAAGTCCTTCTCCGCGGCCGAAGCCTTCTCGGTAGAATCGCTGGTTAATTGATCATAGGATTGTTGCAAGTCATCGTGCTTCGCCTTCCACTCGGCCAGATCTTTCTCGGCAGCAGAAACCTTCTCGCTGGCTTCTGTCGCCTGCTGTTCGTATGTCTGCTGTAAGTCTTCGTACTTGCTCTTCCATTCGGCCAACTCCTTCTCCGCCGCCGAAGCCTTCTCGCCAGATTCTCCCGTCAACCGGTCAAACACTTGTTGTAAATCGTCGTGCTTCTGCTGGGCCTCCGCGAGGCTCTTCTTGGTTGACGACAATTCCTCTTCGGAAGATTTCTTGACCTGGTCAAGTGCTTGCTCGAGTTCCTTGTAGTCATCTTGTGACTTGGCAAGGGCCTTCTCCTGCTCATCCCGGAGATTCTTGACGGCGGTTATCTCATCCGCGAGCTTGCTGTGATCCCCCTGTAACGCCTCATGCTTCTTTCCCGACTCGACAAGTTCATTCTTCACCGAGGCCAACTCATCCTTCAGCGACGCCTCGAGTGATGCCCGTTGCTCGACAGCATCAGCTAGCTCGCGCTTGGCGGCGGAGAGCTCCTCGGTGAGCGAATCTCTCTCCGATTGCAGGGCATCGACTTTCTGTTCTAGATGGACCAACTGTTCCCGTGTCTTGTCGAGTTCTTGGGATTGCGAGGCAACGGAAGCTTCGAGAGCACGTTGTTTCTCTGCTGACTCATCGCTGCTCTGCTTCAATTGGGCCTGGAGCTTGTCGACTTCGGCACGAGAGTCGTTCTTTGAGGATGTGGTCTGCTCATCCAACTCTTCATACTTCCGCCGGAACTCCTCTGCCTCTTCGGAAGCTTTAGCGAGCTCACTCTTGACGACCTTCAGCTCTCCCTCGGTGGCAGCTAGGTTTTTCTCTAGAGTGGAGATATTCTCGTCTCTCTCTTGGAGCTTCCTCTGTATGTCCTCTCCCTCCTCTTTAGCAATGGTGGAGGAACCGCTTAATGTGGAGAGTATGTTACCCATCTCGATCCAGACAGCTTTGAATTTGCGGTGAGCGTGGAGATATGTAGGTATGTATGTATGTATGTATGTGAAAAGGGCAGGTGAAGGTGAGAGTGAGCGATTGAGAATGGCGCGCGGGAGGGGGGGGGTGGTATCTTGTGAGTTGAGCTTCCCTTTTGACCGTCTGGATGATACCGTTTGCCTTGGTACCGGAATCGATCAATCAATGGATAAAGCAATTGATTGGTTCCGACGGAGATGAGTGGGAGATACGGCAACAATGATGAGAGAGGAAGAAGAGAAGGAGGGGAAGAGGAAAGAAAGATTGATAGGTAAAGATTGGTTCAGGTAGTTGAGTTGGCTGCCAATTGGAAAAATATTTTCTTTGCTCTCCCAAGCTTACCGGGGGGGCAAGCACTACCTCTATCTGGCGGTCAGTGATGGTTGGCCACTGTGATCGCCGTGGTCAGTACCTAAGCTTGCAGGTGACAAGGAACGCACCGTGTACCGATTGACAACGGACACTATGTTGACCACTACCTAGGTAACCAAGTAGGTGGCAGCGGTACATATTTGGACCATATCTGGACCTATCATTACCTAGGTACATACCTATTTGCTGCGGGCACTTCTGGCACTGCGGGCACTGCGGATACCTCAGCACTCAGAAGCTGCCCTGTAGTGGCTGTAGCTCCCTTTGACAGTCCCTATCAGTCCCCCTGTCAGTCAGTCCCCGTCAGGACCATCCACCATCCAACCAACTCACCACCCCAGCGCTAAGCCTATCCGTCTCGCACTACACTTCGTGCTGTGTTCATGCTGCCCAGACTACCAGACCGTTAGGTCCATACCTAAACACATACATATACATCCATCCATACATACGTACATATGTATGTATGACTATGACTATGTAGGTATGTAATCGGGAGCTCTTGAACATCCCATCCTTATCTGTAAAGTGACGTGCATCTACTTGGCCGCTCGTGACCAGCCAGCTACGAGTGAGTATTGAGAACAACATACGCGAATGAAGCAGTCCATTTGTTATTATTTCTAAATTGGTTATCAATTATGTACCAGTCAGTCTGTCAGTCTGTTCCTACTCGTACATATACATATACATATACATTAGTACCTAACGTACTACACAACTCAGTACATTATGTACATACATATGACGAATCGGCAGTCAGGCCCAGCCTATCGACGACTGGCTGGCTGATTGGGTTGATTGATGCTACATAGGTACATTAGTACCTAACGTACATAACTACGAGTTAGACAATTTTAGCACGTAGGTATCTCGTCTTCATATATTACATACATTAGGTAAGTACTCATATATGTACTTCAACATACAACACACATGATATTGGAATTTGACTGCGTGTGTGCGTAAATCATACCATATTGTACTGATTTGAAAACGAAGTCCCTATCTGGTGTCTGGGTATATTCGGTTTTTGGTAGGGTCAGGACTGACGGGATTAGCTAACCTACTTACATACATATAATATATGTATGTGTGTCTGCCTGTAAGGATGGACGAGAAAAGATCACGTACCCGTTGTGTCTTGACTTTGGTCGCAATCTTAAATACGAAAACCCCTGTGGTTCATTTCAAGTCATGAACCGGATCGAACCACGCTCTTAACTTACTTATACGTAGGCTAGCTGGTACATACAATTACATGCAGTGTTGCCTGGCGTATGTATGTACATACATCCTCCATCAACCGGTCCATCTTTTCTCTCCCACTCCCTAGGATTCGTTCGTCTCAACAAATCCGAGAGACTCCGGTGAGGTAAAAGAGTGTCGCTCCGGCCCTTTCTCCGTGAAAGCCCTTCTGATGTCCCTATTATTTTGCATGATCCAGTCGAGGCGATCTTTCCACTGGAAAGGCTGGTTTCCCTCGGGCGCTTTGTTCGAAGCGGCTTCATCGATCTCCCAAAACCATTCTTGGAGTCTACCAATATACTCCTTGCATATGGGGTATGGCATATCGTGTATCCCCTCGGTAGTTTCGTTATCCTTGGCCCTCTCTTTATATCGAATCTTCTCGTTTTCTGTCCAGTCGCTCATGACCTTGGCCTTCGGGACCAGTTTACTGGACAGGCATCGGGCAATGACTGCACTCTGAGCTTGTGAGATGAGAAAGGTAGGCCCGTTCTTGGGGACTCCCACAAATGACAGAGTAGGTCTCTTGGTCCAAAATATGTGTTCGTACAAGTCATCCATACGGAGAGCAGTTGGAAACAGTGAGGTACGAGCATTCTTTCCTTTTCTTAAGAAGGGCGTGTTGTACATGTATCCAGTGCAAAATAGGATCTTGTCGACCTCCCTCGCTTCCTCGTTGTCTTCGAACTCGACTAGCCGCTTCTCTGGTACTAGACGTAAAATTCCTTTCACAGGAATAGCCTTTTCATGACTTCTTCTACTAGCTCTCGTGGAAGAGACCCATAGATTTTTAGTAACTGTGGCAAGCTGAAGAGATATGTCCAAGCCGGACGCCCTGTTTCCAATCACGACTACATTCTAACATGGTATTAGTCAGGATACAGGTTTTAAGTTGGTTAAAAGGATGAAACAAACCTTTCCGCGGTATTCTTCGGTGTCCCTGTAGGTTCTTGCATGGGATACACTGCCAGAGTGCATCTTCTTCCATTCCTCGAGTCCCATGAAGTCGGGCATGTTGGGCTTATCGAACGTTCCCACTGCCATAACTATGGCGTCGAAATCGTGATCAACTTGAACTTTTGAGTCGCACTTTTTTGTTCTTACTCGCCACTCGTTTGGTTGTATAGCACTCCGTCCGATAATGTCGATCACTTCAGTATCATACTCCACATGAAGACCAGTGCTGTAAGTTTGAAGATACTCCTCAATCAACTCTCGTTTCGGGAACAATGAAGCATCATTCTTCCAGGGCTGGTCGGACAATTCCATCAAATCCCTGATGAAGTTAGGTTCCAGACTTTCATAAGCTGCAGATGCGAACATATCATCCGCGTTTGGCGTAAATTTCCAGACACCCCCAGGCCCTTTTTGTCTTTCATAGACGGTGACTTCTAGCCCCTCAGCTGTGAGGCGTCTAAGGTTGTTAGTAGGTAATAGGTACAAGGGGACTTCTGTCTGGCAAGCCGAGCAGAGTAGATAACCCAATTATGGGAACGTTAAATTGAAAGCTGGCGTAACTTACTTGGCTGCAACAAGACCTGACAGACCTGCACCAATTACAGCGACTCGGTTCTTTTTACGACCTCTAGGAGCCATCTTTGAAAGTTAAAGCGATATGCTAGTTTGAATTCAACTGAGCAATAGCGTCGAAATTAATAAGAACTATGGGTTTTGGTTGATGAATATTTACAACGATCTCCATTCCATATTATAATCCGTGGTCCCTTGCACACCCTGCCCTCCGCTCGTTGTAAGATACTGCAAGATCACACTGGAATTTTGCAGAAATGGGGAAGACATTTCTATCGATTTCATGGCGACGCTGATAGAAAACAGCTTCTAGCTGCATTAAAAGGGGGTAGTTGCGAACTCGAAGCTATCGTGTGTATATGCGGAAAGACATGTCTCGTGCATTGATACAACAGCTATCCTTCTATAGAACTCAACAGATACATTGAGAATATTCAGGTCGTGATTCGTTTGGTAATACACGTGCCCTAGTCTGTATTTCCAGACAAGACCATCAAATGCTAGCTAAAGCAAGGGGGGATATAGGGACGGTGTCAATCTTCATCGAGGACGTACCACAAAGGCAAAAATACAACCAAAGACGGAGACAATGCATCACACGGTCCTATACTCATTATATATAAGTACAGAGCAAAGGCTAACTAGCACTAGATGTTCAATAATAGATACTATAATATAGCCTACCTCTGGGCTGCTTAGGATATAACAATCTCAGTCGCAAATAAGTTAAGAATTATGGAAGTATTATAAACGCAAATAGACTAAGAAACGAGTCATGTCTTATCCTTAAAAGTAGTTATGGCTAGCTTGATACAATAGAGTTAATCTTCTGTATTATCCCGTTGAGCACAACTCAACTTTTCCGTTGCTCTCGCAATGCCATTTGTCTCCCCCCCCCCCTCCTTTCTCCTCCTCCTATTAGTCCAAGGCCCCGGTTTCAGTTGACATCGGAACGATTTATACATGATCTGAGGTGATCAGTTATGTTTCTAGACACTAGGATGATAGGAATCTCGATAGTCGGGATCACAGGAGCTATATCACCTATTCGAGCGACGAGCACCGGCCCCTTCAAGTGAAGAGACTCGTGTCCCGCATCACGCACACGGTCAAGTTACATCAATTAATATGTGAGACCATGCGGGATACTTGCAAATCAGCAACGGGGCCCTGTGTTTCGGGTCTATCTCATACGCCGGTGCTTACGGTAGGTAATGAAAAGAGATGTGCTTAATACGAATAAATAAATCCAGCCATGCTTGTTTACTTGGCTCTAATACAGTAGAGTTGGTAGCTTGTCAGGTAGTGGGAGACCCTCGGCCATGTACTCCACCATCCAGGATAACGGCCTCGTTATCATTCAAATCGTCTTGCACCCGTGTCCAACGTGTTGTTCTATCCTTACGACCTTCCAACTCATTTCCCTTGCCCTTAGCATCGAACACTGGCTTGATCAAACGGCCGAGCAAGGGGTTCCTGCTGAAGCGGCCGCCGCTGCCGTCCCCACGACGCTCTTCAAGCTCCTCTAGGACCGCGCCGCTATCATCGTACTGCTGCTCGTTCTGTTCCTCGGGGCTTTCCGGTCGCTCAATAGCAGCCATCTTCTTCACAGCCTTACCACCGACCAGATCGATACTGACCACCTGCCTTCGTTTCTCGTAGTCGGGCCGAGCGTTCCATTCCATCTCCCGCAACACCTTCTGCTGGCGCTTGAGTTCTCGGGCCCGCTCTTCCGGGCCCGCCCATATGTTGCCTCCGGTTCCTGCCACGGCCCCACCGACGTCGAAGTCCGAAGCTTCATCCCTCACGACTGTCCGCCGCGCATTCTGGGTCTGGAAACCGAGCAGGCGATCCCGATGTTCGAGGGCTTTCGCCTGTGCCTCGCTGACATCGCCGGGGGCTTCCCGCGGTCTAGAGAAAGGCGCCGGGGTTCGGGACACCTCGGCCTTTCTGTGCGCTTCGCGATCGACCGCCATCTTCTCTCTCCCTCGTTCGGCACGCAGTTCGCGGATCATCGACTGTACTTCAACGGAACTGAGCAGAGGCGTTCCGCAGAAGGTGCAAGGGCCGAGTCCCTCCTTGACGCAGATGACCTTTCCACAATGAAGGCAGTTCGGCGCAGCGGCTAGAAGTGGATGCCGTGCGGCAACACAATTGCATCGTCTCGCGGCGACGTCGTTGGCTTGTGTGGGGTTAGTGGTCATCTCTAATACGCGGATGGCGTCGTCCAAGTCCGACAAGGCTGTGGAGGCGCCGCGCATGGCGGTACCACCGGAAATAGTAGCCTTGGCCTTGGGGACTGGAGTTGAAGACCGCGAACTAGGCGTCGATTTCGGCTTGGGCTTTCGGACATCTGATATCAGGTGACCTGCAGCAGAAGGGGGTGGTTTCGGCGGTGGAGGCGTTGCGGGCTTCTGCGGTAAAGTTTTCTTAGGAGACGAAGATCCGCTTGGCGGCGCGGCCGGACTAGATCTTCGGGATATGTAATCATTCTCGGCTTCCTTGTTGTATGCCGTGCCAGGGGCAGGGCCGAAGTTGGTAACCTGACGGGGTGCAGGAGTGTGTAAAGCTGCCTTCTTCTTCTTCTTAGGCGCCCTTACGGACTGTGGCACTGGCTCAATATCCGATGGGGATTTACTTGACGATTTTTCTTGTCTCTTGGAGTTGAAGGTGGCAATGAAGTCGACGGCCTCAGGTGAGTCACCAAGCAGGTCACGGAAGTGCTCAGCAGCCTCCGCATTAGACAGGGTAGCGGCAAAATCTAACACTTGATTGAGCTCATCATCAGGTAGAGGTAAAAGCCTCGAAAGCTGAGATATCGACATGTTGACTTGCCCCGTGTCTATTATGCATACGAGTATTGTGCTTCTTGGATCAAGAGACGGGTAAAGGGTTTGGATCAAGATAAGCCCAGGTGATGTCAGCTGGCCCTGACGAGAATCATGCTTAGGTACATATAAATGTAGTGGGCATTAGGATATATGTACCTATGGGATGTATGTACCTAATAAGGTATCTACAGTACACATAGGTTAGTGGGGCAGCATATGAAGACCGCGACAGTGTCACAAGAATTCATTCACTTACGTACCTACAAAGTACATATATGCATATTATATGTTACAGTTATATAATTATCTGCTAACTTGGAATGTGCATGTATGCGTACGTACAAAGTAGGTAACCTTTCCTCCTCAGCCTTCAATCAGCTTACCTCGGTACCTACTTAAGTATTGTCGGTGTCAGGAAGGTATCAGCTAAACATGCCCCGCAGCTTGCAGTTACTGATAGTGGGGTTCTAACGCTGTACCTGCATTTTACAGGTAGGTGCCTGCTGACTTATGTACCTACGTTACATGCATAACATCATTGGTGTGGGTACCTAGGTACATACATCCTAGTATCCAGTTTGCTTATACCTCAACCTCGCTTTCTAACCAGTTAACCTAGCACCAGACTCTATGTAATACTTTGTAATAGGCTTTGTGCCTAACCGCCATTACCTTTTTCCAACGCTTCCGTTCTTTTGTCACCTATAAGGTGGTTACTTAGCCGATAATGACCCGGCAATCATACAACACGTTTATTCCAAACCCACGGTCCTCGGTCAAGCTGGGGGATAAGTCTATAGACCGAGTGAATTCATTACCACTAGGATATCCTCCACGAAATAAGCGGGATAGCCTACCTTCTAAGTCGGACTACTTCTTGCTTAAGATAGTTGTCTTCATATCAATCATTGGTGCTCTACTGGTACTCACTCGCAATGTTCTTTTACAACCCCCCTCCCGTCTTCGGCATCAAGAAATCGTCGGAACCGCGTTTCTTGACCACGACGATCCCATCAGTGCCTTTGCAGGCAAGACGTTCTTAAAGGATAACATTCCTTTCATAGATATCCCTGACTCCCTTGTCCAGGACGTCTATTACTACAGGTGGACATCCATTCAACGGAATATTCGCTACATCAAGCCTGGAATAGGCTACATGTTCACCGAGTTTGTGCAACCTGTTGGTTATGCCAAAGTGTTTGGGAGTATCGATGCTGCAGCTGGTCACCAGATTGACGAGGCGAGATGGTTAAGAGACACATCATTCGCAGACGACTACATTCAGTTGTATACGCGCGGGCCGGCCGACTCGCTGCAGTACACGCAATGGATCCTTGACGCCATGAGCCGCCGAGCCATGGTCACAGGAGACCATCGCTTCCTCTCCACCCAGCTTGACGACATGGTTCGCGTGTGGCATCAATGGGATGGCGTCTTCGATACGGACGCCGGCTTGTACTATTACAAGCCAGTGTGGGATGCTCAGGAACTGTCGCTACCGGGTTTCGTTGCTGACCCGAACGGTACTAATCCGACTCTGAGAATGGATGGTCCAGACACCTTCAGACCCAGCCACAATGCCTATATGGTGGCAAATGCCAGAGCCATCGCGACAGCAGCCAGTCTCGCGCGTGACGGATTCCGTGAGGTAGAATTCACCATGTTAGCTGATGATCTCGAGTCTGCAATGTATCAGCGAATGTGGGCGCCCGAACAGCAATTCTTTATGGATATCATTCGACCAGGGAATCCTAATCTGACGCGGCTCACCGGGAGAGAACAGGTCGGACTGTTTCCGTATCGCTTTGGCATTGGTCTAAACAAGACATATGCCCAACCGGCTGTGGATTCGATGTTTGACCCGGAAGGCTTCTGGGCACCCTTTGGTCCCACTACTTTGGAGATACGGGATCCATGGTTCATGGCCGAGAAACCCATCGAGGAGTATTGTAGGATAGCTAGACTCGTGCCGACAGCTCAGACTGTCAAACCAGTTCAAGCGCTAACTTTTGGACTTTTTCTTAGGTTGCTATTGGAATGGCATGTCTTGGCCGTACTCGACCGGCCATACTCTTAAGTCACTTGCGGCCATATACCGGGCCGGAACCACTAATGTGACGGCAGAACAGTACTTCGAATATCTGCGGAAGTATGCCAGAACTCAGCAAAAGGATGGTCACCCCTACGTTGCAGAGTCGCACTACCCGTTCAGGGACACATGGAGTGCCGACGCTTGGAATCACTCAGAACACTATGACCATTCCACAAATAACGACGATGTCATTACCGGTCTATTTGGGATACTGCCGCAGAAAGACGACATTCTCAGTATTTCTCCTATTGCCCCTAAGAACTGGACTTACTTTGCTTTGGAGAACCTGCCATATCATGGTCACCTAGTCACAGTACTCTACGACGAACAGGGATCGAGATACAACATTGGAGCTGGCTTAACCGTCTTTATTGATGGTAAGAAGGTGCATAATAGTGCTAAAAAGACCGCTTCCGTATCAGTACCTCCGCCAGTTTTACCAGCTAATGAGTTAGTGAATATTGCAGGTCAGTGATAGGAATCTTGGATTGACGCCCCCTCCCCCCCTTTTTGTGTTGACTTATGAGGTTGTGGTTCTATTGGCCTGAAGACGTGCTTTATTCGATTATTCCCGTCTCTGCTCCCAATGTTACTAGAAAACTGCTGGTGGCAAAGTGATCAAGCTGACGCATTGGTTGGAATAGTAAACCCTGTAGGACCTGGCCATTACCCGACAGCTGATGCAACGTACACCAATCCTGGCGACTTCCAATTCAAAGCTATCGATGGAGTCCTTTTTTATGATACTATACCGGACAACAGGTGGACGAATTATGGATCGCCTAACATGAACGACACACTTACCATAACGTTTGCTCGGCCGAGGAATGTTTCTTCGATTACATTGGCGTTGTTTTCAGACGTCGCGCGAGGCGGAGGCATTGATCTACCGGCTAGGATAGAGATCTACGGATCCGATGGACTAATAGCGACAGTACATGAAACCTCTACATTATTGCGTAATGACCGCAATGAAGTGAGATTTCAAGAGATCGAGACCCAGGTCTTAGCCATCAATTTCTACCGCAAATCGCCCGAAATCTTTGTCGGCGTCTGCGAGCTGCAGGTCTGGACGCCAGTTCCAAGACCAGTTTATTACGCAGTCGACGCCCATCTTACTGGTCGAAACACCCGTGTCATGTTCCATAAATCTTCAACTGCCACTGCTAATGGAGCTGTCGTGGGAAGCTTAGGGTCGGATAGCAATGTAGCCTTCTCGGGCATTGAATCTGATGGTGGACGAACGACTCTGACACTTACCTACTCAAATTCTGGCAACTCCACGGTGGAAGTGAGTGTCGAAGTTAACCAGGTGTTCCAGACAACCCTCAACTTACTTCCGAGCAAGGGTAAATATGTCAACGTCACGGCTGATATCATGTTAGCCGCAGGCAAGAATTATCTAACTATAAGAGGGGGCTCGGACGACGTGGACGTGAAATTAGAGACCATGACGATATTTTGAGGGTGGAAGCTGAAAAGCCGGCTATCATCATGAATGACAGCCCGCATCTGTGATCGAATATCTCGGGCGGTAGTTGGGTGACTATTTGTATACGGCTTTTGGCGAACTCTATGACGGGCTATAGCGTGTAGCTGCAGCTACCAGAGCAATGCTCTGTTAGTGCGCATTTCCGACGATGAAGAAGGAAGAGAAAAGAAGGGTACTCAATTAGATATGCGAGAAATTGAGGACATTGGATACTATCACGCGCTCTAAGTCGTTACGATCTATGATAGTTCTCAGTTGCTTCAGGGTGATGTAATTAAACTGAATGCCACAACTACTCGCAGACGCATGGGACCTAGTCTGGCTGTTTGGTAACATACGCTATATAATCGGTTAAGCGTCCTCTAAGTTGTATGATAGCTGGAGTTTTGTGCCCGCCTGTTGGGTTGTATTAAAAACTGTGAGTAGTTGTAGTTAGGTAGTAACCCAACGGTTCCGCGGATGAAAGTTGAAGGAACCTGAATTGGGTGTGGGACAGTTACTGTGGCTAATAGAGTGAGTTAGGTTCGATTCCTAACAGCGCTATTGGTATTCGCTCTATTAGCTCATCTGGGACATGGTGATTTATTGCCCCGCCCATACACAGGTTTCTCAACCTTACACACACAGAATATAATTGATCTCGCCCATCAGTCATGCCCACAAAAGCAGGTATATCAATGTTTCGATCTACCAAGCTGAACTTGTAAGTGTTATAAGCCAAAAGAAGCAGGTGATCTATCACATACGACCATAGGACCTGGAAAACTCGGCATCCCGTCCGCTCTGCCCTAGATAAGCCAGGTACCGCCGGATTAGTAGTTGGGTCGGTGACGACCAGCGAATCCCCGGTGTTGTATGTTTTTGCTCTCCCTACGCAGCATTGCCCTTCATTTTTTTGTCAGTTAAGTCTTCAACCGATCTTTTCACGTTTTCGTCCGTTCGATCACCCATCCACTTGTTCCCCCTTCTCCTTGGAAATAATGAACCATTTGATAGTTGACCTCTGAGGCTCACCCGAGGAGGTTGCGAGGATACAAAATATGATACACTAAATCGGTAGCGTCGGCGGAATGGCTTCGGACAATGTCAAGCGACTATAAGGAAATCTGGAATCTTTCCTGCGTAAATGATTCTGGGCTGTGGGAATACGAACAATCTACGTAGGTTGACTGGCCTCTCATTATTGTCATTTGACCGAGACATCCGGGTAGTGTTCATTATGTAATTGGCTGCTTCCGTTCTCCTATTTAAAGAGGCTTCTGCTTTGGCAGACTATCGTTACAAATATAAGACTATAGATGGTTCAACATGTAGGCGAGCAAGAAAGGTAAATAGAGATAAACGTAGACGAACTATGTAGGTACACAGCACTTATGCAATCCTATGTAGCTTCAAGATGGACCGGACGTTAGGAGATGTGCTTAGGTAAGGAGACACGTACCGACCGAACATACAGGCACGATACGGGCTGGCACTGGAAGGCTGGCACTGGAACCGGGTAGGCCGGGCTGGATCCACGTGCATACATGCAGTGGACCTTGCATGTGGGGGCTTGCCTTACCTAAAAAGTACCTAGGTACCTAGGCACTTCTGCCGCGGAACAACAAAGGCACCGAAACTGCGAGCTTGCAGCTGGCAGCAACTGGTCAGGCAGAGTGTTGCCACACGTCAACTTGCGATTTGGAAGTGTTCAGATCTCGAGACGAACACGTAAAATAATTTCATCCAACTAGGGGGAAGTTTTGCGCTTTTCCACACGCCGACAGCCTGGATTTTACCTGAGAAAGAAATACTTCTCAAATCAACAATAATCACGTTCACTACCGCATATGGGATCACGGATGGGTTGCCATGGCTCCTCTCGTGGATAACTCCCAAATTCAGAGCGCCCAGCTGCTCTCGCCGCTCCCTCTCTACCTCCACACCTATGTCGCGCCCTTTGCCATAATATGGCCTATCTTTGCTACATACTTCTTCACTCCCGAGCTCTACGAGAAGCACATCGGTTCTTCTGAGTGGACTTTTGTCTGGTGTGGTACCATCATCACCCTCCAGAGTTTGGTTTGGCTCAGTACCAACTGGAGTGTCAATCTCAAGGGAACCTTCACTGCCAGAAAAGCCGACAAGATCGAGGATGCCCAATTGATCAAGGTCATTCCTATCGCCAACGCTGGGTCGGCTGAGATCTGTGAACTCGTGCGCGAAAAGGTACCAATTCCACCTCCCATCTCCCCGGCGCCCAGACACTAATAGTCGTGTTAATCCAGGTCAATGGCAAGACGAACCTGTCCTTCTTGTTTCAAAAGCGCCGTTTTCTTTACGACCCCGTCAAGCAATCCTTTAGTCCCCTGGTCTACGAGATTGATCTTGAGCCGAAGCCCGATATTGGCAAATTCCAACATGCCACAGGCATAAACTCCGAAGCCGAACTCACGAGACTTGAGCAATACTATGGTACAAACACCTTTGATATCCCGGTTCCCACCTTCGCCGAGCTCTTCCGGGAACATGCCGTCGCGCCTTTCTTTGTCTTTCAGGTCTTCTGTGTCGGCCTTTGGATGTTGGATGAGTACTGGTACTACTCTCTCTTCACCCTCTTCATGCTCGTCGCATTCGAAAGCACTGTCGTTTGGCAGCGCCAGCGCACCTTGAACGAGTTCCGAGGCATGAGCCTCAAGCCTCATGACATGTGGGTTTACCGACTGGGCAAGTGGACCGAGGTCCATAGCGATAAACTGCTGCCGGGCGATCTTGTTTCCGTCTCACGCACCAAAGAGGACTGCGGCGTCGCATGTGATATGCTTTTGGTCGAGGGTACTGCTATCGTGAACGAAGCTATGCTCTCAGGCGAGAGCACGCCCTTGCTCAAGGACTCGATCCAGCTGCGGCCCGCCGACATCCCGGTTGACAGCGAGGGTCTCGACAAGAATGCCTTCCTGTGGGGTGGCACCAAGGTTCTACAGATTACCCACGGCAATCCCGACGAGGAGAAACCAAAGCTCGCCTCCGGAGTTCCTCCGCCTCCTGATAACGGCGCTATGGCTATCGTCCTGAAGACCGGCTTTGAGACATCGCAGGGCAGCTTAGTTCGAACCATGATCTACTCGACAGAGCGCGTCTCCGCTAACAATGTCGAGGCCTTACTCTTTATCCTATTCCTACTTTTCTTTGCCTTGGCTGCCTCTTGGTATGTGTGGGACGAGGGCGTCAAGAAAGACCGAAAGAGATCAAAGTTGCTCTTGGACTGCATCTTGATTATTACCAGCGTCGTGCCTCCGGAGTTGCCGATGGAACTCAGCCTGGCAGTCAATACCAGTCTTGCAGCCCTAGCAAAGTATGCCATCTTCTGTACCGAGCCTTTCCGCATCCCGTTCGCTGGCCGTATAGACGTGGCTTGTTTCGACAAAACCGGCACCTTGACCGGCGAGGACCTCGTCGTGGAAGGTATTGCTGGACTTGGGCTCGGTCATTCCGGTACCCATACTCCTCGCGAATTCGATGGCGCTCACAGCCATTTGTCTTCGGTTCAGGAGGCCGGCATGGAGACGACACTCGTGCTGGCCACCGCTCACGCCCTCGTCAAACTCGAAGAAGGCGATATCGTTGGTGACCCCATGGAGAAGGCTACTCTGGCTTCCCTTGGGTGGAGTCTTGGTAGAAATGACACTCTGGCGGCGAAGCCATCCGTCGCAGCCGCTGGAGGGATCTCTGGCACTGTTCATGTTAAGCGTCGATTCCAGTTCTCTTCGGCTCTAAAGCGTCAAAGCTCTGTTGCTACTGTCCATGCTGCAGACCCGAAGACGGGTAATAAGATGCGCGGTACCTTTGTTGGCGTGAAAGGCGCCCCGGAGACTATCATGAAGATGCTCGTCAATGTCCCACAGGATTATGAGGAGACCTTCAAATACTTCACTCGACGCGGCTCTCGTGTGCTTGCTCTTGCTTACAAGCAGCTAACTACGGATAACGAACTGGGCTCTAGCAAGATCAATGACTTGAAACGCGAGAAGGTTGAGGCTGGCCTTCACTTTGCCGGTTTCCTAGTCCTTCAATGCCCCCTAAAGGAAGATGCCAAACAGGCGGTGCAGATGTTGAATGAAAGCAGCCACCGTGTCGTCATGATAACTGGAGATAACCCACTCACTGCTGTGCACGTCGCCCGAGAGGTCGAGATCGTCGACCGTGATGTTCTTATTCTCGATGCGCCGGAACACAATGATGACGGTGAGAGATTGGTATGGCGAAGTGTTGACGACAGGACACACATCGAGGTCGACGTGTCCAAACCGATCGATCCCGAAGTCATCAAATCGAAGGACATCTGTGTCACTGGATATGCACTAGCTAAATTTAGGGATAATGTCGCTGCTTGGCGTACGCTTCTGCGTCATACTTGGGTATACGCTCGTGTCTCCCCGAAGCAGAAGGAAGAGATTCTTCTTGGTATGAAGGATATGGGCTATTTCACCCTTATGGCTGGAGATGGCACCAATGACGTAGGCGCTCTGAAACAGGCCCATATCGGTATCGCTCTTCTCAATGGCACACCTGATGACTTGACAAGGATTGCTGAGCACTCCCGCAACACTAAGATGAAGGAACTTTACCAAAAGCAGATCGATCTTATGAAAAGATTCAACCAGCCTGCCCCTCCCGTTCCAGCACTGATTGCTCATCTCTACCCTCCTGGTCCTTCTAATCCTCATTACCACAAGGCTATGGAGCGGGAGGCACAGAGGAAGGGCGTGACGGTCGAAGAACTTGCAAGACAGAACGGCACGAATATCGAGACGGTGACCAGTCCCAGAGCACAGCAGTTAATGAACAACGATCCCAGGGCAGCCAGACAACAAGAAGCAGCTAAGAAGGCGGCCGGCTTTGCGGACAAGATGACCAGCGCGATGATGGAACAAGAGTTGGGCGATGACGAGCCACCAGCACTGAAGTTGGGTGATGCTTCCGTTGCCGCGCCGTTCACCAGCAAGCTACGAAATGTAATTGCTATTCCTAACATCATCCGCCAGGGTCGTTGTACTCTGGTCGCCACTATCCAGATGTACAAGATTCTAGCTCTCAACTGTCTTATCAGTGCCTACAGTCTTAGTGTCATTTACCTCGAGGGGATCAAATTTGGCGACGGTCAGATCACTATTAGCGGGATGCTCATGAGCGTCTGCTTCCTTTCCATCTCCCGCGCCAAGTCTGTCGACGGCTTGTCTAAGGAGAGACCGCAGCCTAATATCTTCAATTTTTACATTATTGGATCGATTCTTGGCCAATTTGCGGTTCATATTGCGACGTTGATCTATATCGCTCGGTTTTGCGACAAGCTTGAGCCGTAAGTCTACTCTACCACATAACCGTCTAAATGAAAGCTAACGTGAACAGACGTTCCGAAATGGTCGACCTAGAAGCCGAGTTCAGTCCTTCGCTGCTCAATAGTGCCGTGTACCTCTTGCAGCTGATTCAACAGATCTCTACTTTTGCGGTCAACTATCAGGGAAGGCCGTTCCGGGAATCGCTCTCGGAGAACCGAGGGATGTTCTGGGGTATTGTGTCTGTTACTGCTATTGCTTTCTGCTGCTCGACAGAATTTATACCGGAACTCAATCAGCAGATGAAGCTTGTTAAGTTCAGCGAAGAGTTCAAGACAACTCTAACCAGTATGATGATCCTGGACTTTGTTGGTTGCTGGGTGATCGAGGTGGTACTCAAACGGCTGTTTAGCGATTATCGACCTCGCGACATCGCAATTAGACGGCCGGAGCAGAATGAACGTGAGAGGATCAGGAAAGAAGCCGAGAAGGCTCAGAAGGAGGCCGAGGAAGAGAAAAAGAGGTTAGAGAAGGTGGAAGAATTTGAGAGGAAACTGGAGGTGCAAAGACAGGTCAGTAATGGGAGTTGTTTTTTGCCCGTTTGTTACCCTTTGTGTGTGTCTTAGGAGTCAATTTTTCCTAATGGAGACTTCTGCTCCCGAGACATACCCATAATTCTTACTGAAGAAGGCAATTACTGACTCCCATTTTACGAGTAGAAGGTTCGGGAGTGGAGCGAAGCTCGTGCACGCCCACATGCAACTAGGTGATTGTTCATGAGCTTCGTATTGTAGAAAGATAAACATCATATGTGGGAGGTGGTTATTGATATATAGAGGCGGGCCTGCTTTGGGAACATACCTAGAGGATCAGAGCAAGCCGCAAGAAAAGATTAATCTCCACTACGTAATAGCATGGGTTACACGCTTTGCCTGTGAAGACGGATGGTAATCCATTCAACCACCAACATCCACATGCATAGTTTTTGGTCTTTGTCTACACCACATACCTATTAAATTACTATTGAATCTACACTCGCCCCGAGTTCAGGCCTGTTCAAGCTTACATAGTTAGGTACTTAAGGTTCTTATTTAGTGCGGAACAACCGGGCAAATTTCGGTAGCAACCTGATGTTTATTACAAGTTGTGTTATGATACGAATCGATCACGTTGTACATATCTGTCCTTTACCCAAGTTCTCTTTCATACTGCAACCCGTTAGGATATTCTGACAAATACAGACATGCGACAACAACAACACATTTCACAATATGACTCCAGAGTCTAAAGGAGCGCTGCCAGCTCAGTCTTTTTGATATGAGCTAAGATAAGACATTTTTCATTTGTCTATCCTGATATACATGCATACCCACCTATTAGACTTTCTACGTATAGATACAAGGATAAAATGGATACTCCACGGCCCCGGGGTATCGTGGTTTTCGGAGGCGGGACGGCCACTAACAGTTTGGTCGACGTGTTCGAGAGCCTCCGGGAAAATCGGCATTGCTCGCTCAGTTATATCATCCCCATTAGCGATAATGGCGGGAGCTCCTCGGAGTTGATTCGCGTTTTCGGTGGCCCTGGTAAGTCATTCCATTCCATTTCCCGCATCTCCTTACTCCAACTGGGTCACGAAACTAATCAATACTCGGGTGATGGATAGGCATTGGGGATATCCGCAGTAAGTTCTACCATAGCTCTATACATGGACTTGGCAGGAAAAGCATTTACTAATCTGGCTCCTTATAGGTCGCCTCGTCCGTCTGATTCCAGACTCAGACACTGATGCGGAACGAGCCTCCATCAAGGAGCTGTTCAACCACAGACTCTCTTCCGATCCGTTGCTAGCACGGTCGGAATGGCTAGATATCGTCGAGGGCCGCGACAAGCTCTGGACGAATATCTCGAGCGAGAAACGGGAGCTTATACGGTCCATTTTCAACCTCGTGAACCTCGAGATTGTGAAGCGGGCGCGGCCGAGCTCCGTCTTCAACTTTGCCAAGGCTAGTATTGGGAACTTGTTCTTGACTGGGTAAGCAGGACACCTATCTATCTCATCTACCCTTCTCCCCTATCAGCAGAGTGATGTGCACATACCTACCTGCCTGCCTACCTACCTACCTACCTATCTATCAACTAACCGGAACCGGAGCGCGCGAGTATTTACCGGCTCCCTGGAATCGGCAGTCTACCTGCTCTCGACCATCTGCGTCCCGCCGACGGTGTCGGCGCTGCCGGTCATCAACAGCAACTTCACGCACCACATCTGCGCCTCGCTGGCCAACGGCGCGCAGATCGTGGGACAGAACGAGATCTCGCACCCGTCGGCGCCGACGTCGCTGCCGGACGACCCGGCCGCCCACCTGCGCGAGACGGCGGCGCACGACCTGATCGAGGACGCGACGCTGCCGGGCTCGCTCCCCTCGCTGCGCAAGCAGTACCTCGACATCAGCAAGGCGGACGAGGAGGACCTGCCGGCGCGCATCGAGCGCATCTGGTACATCAACCCGTACGGGCACGAGATCTGGCCCGCGGCCAACCCGCACGTGCTCGCGGCCCTGCGCCGCGCCGCCGCCGTCGTCTACAGCGTCGGCAGCCTCTACACCTCCATCGTGCCGAGCCTGGTGCCGCGCGGCGTCGGCGCCGCCCTCGCCGACCCGGCTTTGCGCCACAAGGTCCTCGTCCTCAACGCCTCCCTCGACCGCGAGACCGGCCCCCGCGCCGCGCCCCTGTCCGCCACCGACTTCGTCCGCGCCATCGCCCGCGCCGCCGCCGAGAGCCAGGGCCGCTTCGCCGGTGCCGACGGCGATGGCGACGATAACGAGCCGGGCGGCCGCCACGACGTCGCTAGGTACGTCACCCACTTGCTCTACCTGGAGGGCGAGGGGGCTCCCAAGGTGAACAGGGAGGAGCTGGCGGCTCTAGGGGTCGATTGCATGAGGGTCTACGGGCGCAGAGTGGACGGTATGCTGAGGTACGACGAAACGGGCTTAGCAAGGGCGTTGGAGGCCGTCATTGGCAAGACCGAAATGGTACGGAGTCGCAGAAATACAAGCGGGCATTGAAGGTGGTCAAACAAGGGCCTGCACGCGGTTGGCTGATTTCCTGACGTTTCTAACACGTAGCAGACAGGCGGAAGAAAATAAACAGCCATCTCTACATACGCGTCCGTAGCTATAGAATCACAATTGCGCAGAAGGCAGAAACCAAGGGTTTAGAGGTATCATAGTATCGTATCTTTAAGTTCGATATTGTACAGTTAGCGAGCTCAAGGTACTAAGGTCTTTCACCTTTCCCCATGACACACACAAGCCGGCAGAAGTCAAGCGGGGTTTCCCGAGTCTTGCGACTCAAAAACAGCCTGCTTCATCCAAGCCAGCAAACCAACTTTCCCATTCCTTCTTCTTCTAACCCTTGGCATGCACCCCTATTATCCTCGTTGCGCGTGCGAATTTCTTCGGGGAGGCAGAGAGACATTTATTTATTTGGGAGGGTTGGCCGCGACGAAGGCAACGCCCTTCTGGATGTTCTTCTTCAGGTCACCCAAGGCGGTCTCCAGGAGCTTCCTCTCAATGGCGTCGACCTCTCCAACGGGGAGGATCTTCTCAACACCGTTGGGGCCCAGCTCAACTCTGGAGGAGAAGAAGTCGATACCCTGGTCCTTGTAAAGCGGGCTGTCGACGAAGGTAGGCTCAATGACGCCCTTCTCGCCCTGTGCGGCACGGATGAGGGACTCGGCCATGCGGGCACCAGCCATAGCCATGGATAGTGTGGCGGAACCGGCACCGTCCTTGGCCTTGACAACCTCGTCACCACCGAACTGAACACGCTTCACCAGCTCCTCGTTGGAGGACAGATCGGGATGACCGCTCTGGCTGAAGAGAGGCACAATGGTGACACCGGAGTGGCCACCAACAACGGTGATGTTCTCATTCTTGGGGTCGGTGCCCTTAAGCTCGCTAACGAATCGGCTAGCACGGACAACGTCGAGCGTAGTGACACCAAACAGGCGCTTGGGGTTGTAGACACCACGGCCCTTGTAGACCTCGGAGACGATGGGGACGGTGGAGTTGACGGGGTTCGAGATGACGAGGATGTTGGCCTCGGGGCAGGACTCGGCGCAGGCCTTAGCCAGATCGCGGACGATGGAGGCGTTGGTGTTGAAGAGATCGTCACGGGTCATGCCAGGTTTCCGGGGAACGCCAGCGGGTATCAAGACGACGTCGCTGCCCTTCAAGGAGTTGGCGAGGCCGGTGGGGGTGGGATCGTAGCCCTTGACGACGCTCTTGGTGTTAATGTGCGAGATATCGGCAGCAACACCTATGTGTCGATCCTGGTTAACACAGCCTCAATTGGCCACACGGGAACAAATTAGACGTACCTGGGCCACCGCGGATATCGTAGAGGCTAAGCTCGGTTACTCTGGGGTTGAGCTTGAGAAGGAGAGAAAGAGGCTGGCCAATGCCACCAGCAGCACCAAGAACAGTAACCTTGGAGAGCTAAAGTTTGGAAAGGAAGCAGAGTAAGCGATTGGACTTGGGATTTTGAGTTTTGCAGCATTCAATGGGTGCATGTAACATGTATATCCACTAACGAGACGGGACGAAGGGGACTCGGGGGGGAAAGGAGGGGGGGGGGGAGCTTACATTTCGCGCCGAGACCGAGAAGGCCCGGCGCTGGATGCCACCGAAGATAGCGCGTGCAGGAATCATGTTTATTTAAGGGTCTCTCTTGTCTATCAAGTAAGTAGATTGAAGGAAAGAAAAGGAGAGGATATAAGGGAGGGGAGAAGGGGGCGCAATCAAGAAGAGAGGAATGGGAAATGAGGAAATATCTCGACTCTAAAATAGTTGTGTTTCAGAGAGAGAGAGAGAAGGATTAGATCGGAGAAATGCTGGTGACGAAGTTTTTAGGTTCCGGGGCAAGGAAAAGATCGATCCATAATTGCACTGTGCAGGGTAACCTGAGCCGGGTCAGCGGCACAGTATAAACTGTACCACCGCGGACACGGTGTATCTCATACCCACTTATCGGCTGCATCGGCGTATGTCTGCTCGTGTCGCATCGGGGAAAGCCCGGCAGCCCGGAGTTGGAAGCTCTATAAAGAAAAATGTCGCATACTTATTGAAACGATTATACAGTACGAGGCCAGCCTGTTACGGTGTTGCATAAATCCATCCTTCACCATTTTAGGGTTAATATTCTTCGATGCTGGAAGGGGATATCGAGTATTACGGACAAACAACCTTGGACTCGAAGAAATAATTATTATATATTCAACAGACATACCACCAGTTATCTTGTGGATCTATTCTAATCAGGCAATAGTAACTGCAAAAGAAACTGTTGTGAAAATGGTGAAGTAGAAGAAGCAACATGGATTAGCTTGTAGCTATTATGTAGGCTCTTACTGGATATCGGGCTGGCTCGACCACCTTGGGTGTAGACGAACACTTGGGCCGTATCAGCCACCTCCATGTGACAAGATGGCATCATTTCTATAGAAGCACCTATACATATTAAGATTGATCTATTGTCACATTGATTTCATTAGTATCGTTTGCAGGAACTACTAGCCGTCCTGAGAGATTAGAAATACGCGCTTATATACCCTCTGTTCGAGAGGGAGAAATTCGAAAGGGAGGGACATATTTCAGATATTAATAGGTGGTGAATTTTTTTTTTTTTTTTTTTTTTTTTTTTTTTTTTTTTTTTTACTTCTGGGATTGACACCTTGATTCAATATCACGCGGGACATATAGAAGATAAGAGGTTCTTTTATCTTAAATGACTTTGTGAGCAGTATATATATATATATATAACCGTTTTAGATACTGTATGTATTAAGCAGGGTTGCAACCTTCAAATCATGACGATATGTGCTTGTACGTATGCTTTGATAAATTTCTAGTTCATAAAGGCATCTAGTAGTATGAGTAGCATGAACAGCAGGATTTAATGTGGAATTTACCTCTAACAGGATTTTGCAGAAGACAGACCTCCTGCCATGTAATTTGATGTATTATTAACAAAGCGATTCGGCGAGGCGTAGTACCTCTACCCTCAATGCTTCATATGTTCCTCGCATCCTACAAAGTCACCGCTCAACTAGGTAAAATATCGAGCACCTGACATGTCGCAGACCTTCGTGTACGCGCTTTCTTCAAGTACGAGTCTTCTTCGCCCCTGTTTAACACCTCCAAGATCGGTCACATCAATACCTACGCTCTCTTACGATGCCTTAGATATATAACGAACTCGTTCTGACCTCAGCCGAGCCGAGATATGGCCCTCAATACTAATAGAGCATCAAGCGACATGATCCAGTTGGAGAGTCGCTCCCGAGAGCCCAATATTCTGAGTAGTCGATCACCATCTTACCAGTCTCTATTTGGTGATCATGAAGCAGATTCCAACTCGGCTGACCCCTCAAGAAGAGCGTCTCCTTCCGAAGCTTGTAAAAATAGCAGCAACACCACCTTAGATGCAGCTGAACCAACTCCCATGATCATCGATTCCGATTCGGCCGTCCCTCCTCACCAGAACGACCCAAGCTACGGTCTTCAATGGATCCATAACGGCGACGAATTCTCTATCCGACCTAAATGGACTGTCCAACCAAGCATTGACTCCATCATCTTGACGCTCCAAGAAAGAATTGGCCTCGGGAAGGAGTACGTCGTCAAACAGTGCTGGGAGGGTGTCTACAACAAGATATATTTGATCTCGTATGAAGGCAATCGCTTCATTATGCGTGTGTCTCTACCGGTCTGTCCCACAGCCAAAACAGAAAGTGAGGTCGCAACACTACGGTGGATACATCAGAATACTACCCTTCCCGTGCCGAGAGTGAAGTGCTGGGATTCTTCGCGGGACAACCCCATTGGCTTCGAATGGATACTCATGGATCAGATGGACGGGATGCCGCTGTCCCAGTGCTGGCACTCCATCACCCACGAGGCCAAGGAGCGTATTGTCAAACAAATTGCTACGTACGCTGCAGATGTCTTTAAAAAGCAATTTCATGAGGGAATTGGGAATCTCCTTCCGTCGGCCTCGAATAAGCATCAGGTTGGCGAGATGGTCAACATGGCTTTTTTCTGGGGTGACCGCGACTGTTTCGATCACCATAGGGGGCCCTTCAAGGACGCATCACAATGGACTGAAAGTCGCCTCCGTCTCATTCGCGATGATCTTTCGTCGAGAATGTATGACACCACGAACCAAAATCAACAAGACATGGTTGGAAAGATGGTAGAAATCGTCGAGCGTCTTCGAGCACTGACGGACGCGTTCTTTCCAAATTCCGAGGTTGATAGTGCCGATGAAAGGTCCGCCGAGGAGGAAGAGAACTTGAGTAACAAGAACGAAGGGATGCGAGAACCGACCTTGCTCTGGCACAATAATCTTTCCCTTGACAACATCCTCGTTGATGAGAACGGTGTCCTCTGCGGCATCATCGACTGGGAATGTGTGTCCTGTCTTCCGCTCTACGAAGCCTGTCAATTTCCAGCCTTTCTACAACAGGCGCAAGATCGGTTGGTTGAGCCGCTATCTCCGGAACTTCTCTGCAGAGTTGCCCTGGCACAATCTAACAGTGTCCGTGATGGCCTCACATATCAGAAGAACCTGAGACAATACCACATATCACTTCTGCGAAACATATTTATTCAGGAGATGATGCGCCGGTGCCCTGGGTGGGTTGAAGTATTCCGCCGTAGTGGGGATATGAGGGATTTCGAGGCTGCAGTGCAGAATTGCGATAACGAGTTTGCGTATAAGCTCGTGGAGCGGTGGGTGGATGCCGCAGAGAAAGGAAATGGGTCTGATACCACGCTCTGGCCATTGCACCAGAAGCTTATGGGATAGCTTCGGCTCAGTAGCAGGGTACCCTGAAAGTCGCGAGATAGAATGGAACAAATACTAACTATGTAGTTACCAAGATTTGATAGATCAATGGGTGGGCATGTTAAGTATCACTCCAACCAATTCTTCTACATGCTACAGGGTTAGAAGGGGGGGGGGTACAGGAAAGTACTAAGATCACGATAGCAAATGGGCATGAAATCACATAATTGTATATCATAACTAAAATACTCGGAAGTACGAGAAAACCCTACCAAGTCCCACCTGCTCTTCCTTGGGCTGTTTGGAAAGCATAGCTGCTTCATTAGTATCGCTGTCATCGTCCGAAAAATCGTCCTCGTCCTCAGGTCCTATATTGCCTGATCTCAGACTGAGAAGATAATGGATATGATGCTCATCCGAACTGCCGGCGTCTTCGTCATTATCCTCATTATCCTCGTCGTCAGAGTCCTCTTGCTTATTCGAACTGTCGGGGGAATCCTTGATTGTGCCTTTGTCATCAACCTCATTACCATCGCCATTACTGTCATCGTCCTTGTTGCCAACGTTCTCGTGATCATCGTCCTCATTATCAGAATCCGTTTGCTTCTGCTTTTCTATGTCTTTATTCTGTTCCTCGAGAAGACAGTGGATATCATTCTCATCAGAACTGTGGGGGGAAGCCTCGATTGTGCCTTCATCATCGCTCTCATTGTCAGATTCCTCCGGCTTCTCCTGGTTTTGTGTGTCTTTATATTGAAGTTCTTTGTTCTCAACTGCAGATTGTGCTTCAAGCTTCGTATTCAACTGAGAAAAGTCAATGACCCCGGACTTGATACCCTGCTTGTCGTTTTGGACGCCGTCTAGAGCTGGTGAGTTCTTCAAGTCCATCTTTCGCTGGTAATGGTTACGGATTTCGGCGTCCCAGCTCATAGAGGGCGAACCGACAAAGGCGGGCAGAGCTTCGTCGATATCTGCCCTACGGACTTCCTTGAAGACAAGCAAGCTCTCCAGTCTGTCGGCGGTGTCTACTTCGCGTACAAATTCCTTCTGGGCTCGGTCTACTTTCTGGCACGCTTCGGAGCGCCCCTGGCGCGATCTACACGCGAAGGGAAGGCTGCCTACAATTAATGTTGATATCGGGTGCTGACAGGAATCAGTAGAGCAGAAGTACGTGACTGGTTTGGAAATACAACCACATGAGTGATAGAATACGATTGCTCGACAATCATTGGCACACGTCGTGGACTCGGGCGCTTTGGGAGTATCATCCTCCACGGATCCAAGCCATAAGTCAATCATTGGACCCTTGCTCCATGCCGACGTAGAAATGGACGGTGTCGGAGGTGGTGTTTTCGCCATCTTGGGAACCTGGCTTGGGAATACGTATGGCTCCTTTAGTGTATGTAAGTTTACAATTCCTGTTCCGCTTATTGAAAATAGTGAAAAAGTGATTCTCTCGGGCTGGCGGGTGAGAGGCAATTTATTCTTGGACCTTGGCCTTGTTCAATCCCATTATCTATTAAGGAGACAAGGAAACTAAACGTGGGCAAAGAGTTTCCTTGAAGGACTTTGTTGTGACTAAATAGGGCTTATTGTCTCGATGAATCCTATTGAAAAGGTCCTTGTTCGTCCTTCTTGAATAATTCTCTAGTGTTTTTTGGTCCCCTTTGCCACAGCTGATCCTGTCACTTATGGTACCTATGTTGGCGTAACCATAGAAGTGAAATACTAGATAGCGAGTAGAGTACGATCACTGTTTGATTATGCGACAGGGATGAGCATAACCGGCCTGAGCGTATTCTCAATGTTCCTTTTTTTTCTGTCCTTAGTATCTCATGAACCATCATTTTGCTGCTTGTCTTGCATCGACGTGGTCCATTGCTAGACCGAGCGCTTGACAATCGTTTCGCTGGACAAGAAACATTCCGCTCGGAGCATAGATACTTCTGACAACACTTTATATTTTGCTACCATTAGTGTTGCTATACTTACAGGGAAAGAAATCTCGGCGACACTACTATAAGCGAAGACGAAGAACATTCAGGGAAAAACAAAATAAAATCAGTACACAACGTCTTACTTATTCAACCAGTAGAGTACACGGCGTCTTAGACGCAGGCATCCAAACAAATAGAATATCTCTAACTAGATGGGACATTGAAAATAACTTAGGAGGACCTAGAAACGATAGGCAGCGGTGATAAGAATGAGAAATTGGGAGACAATCGTCGATTCTCACCAGACCTCCTATATATATCTCGGAGAAGTGCCGGTTACTACAGTCGAGATATTATAGCCGTAAATAGGAGATCGTCATCAGCGCCAGGCTTTTACCTGATTTCATGTATACACTACGCCCCTTGTAATACTAAAGATGCTATTGCGCCCATTTGCTATGCTCTGGTAGGTAAGAAGTTGATAACTTCATTCATATTCTTTTATAACCAACCTCAGGAGGTAATTTTCTCCTCGGATCTTTAACAAAATTGCAAATCATAGAACCAAATTTAGTAAGCCAGCTACGATAGTCCATGCGCCTGCGAATCATAACATTTGTTTATCCTAATGACTAGACGCCGAGGACCATATCTATCATGACATCAGTCAACTAGTTTCTCTTGAATGGATATTATATGCTCTAATAAGTCTTAAACGCCATGGGATATCATTTGATTACAACAACTACCCCGAAATCATGATTCCAGGTGATCCAACACGTAACGAGCTGCTACTATCCCCAGGCCCCTTTACCTAATAACAATCCTCGCTTACAAGGAGAACTATACAAGTAGGTAAAATCCAAAGTGATGCTTATTTAGCATATATAACCTCTGTTACGGGGTAAGCTATATTGATATATTTTCATATTGAGGTGTATGTTTTTCAATGTTAAGAGCTTCAATACTGTGGCTGACAAGTGCTCAACTAGCATTAACCCCACTATAGTATAGTTAATAGTCACTATAGTTTGGGTCATATCATGCAGTAACCTCGGGCGAATATAGGTACATGTACCGTGTTGCTCACTTGCATTCACGAGATGCGTTAGGCCCGTTGGCACTACCTACAGTAGGTTAGGTATCTACAGTCCGATTGGCAAAGCCTGGATTTTCATTGGTACCTAGCTAAGTAGCTAGGCACTAGGTGTAAGTCAGCGCTACAATACATGCACATTATACCTAGGTACTATTGCATTATACTTAAACACACTGCCTACCATTACTTGATACAAGTTTACACTGTCTGTCTGTCAAGTTAATATAACAGCTATGCTGGTTACACATTTAATATACATGTAACACTCGAAAGAAGTACCTTTATACTTCATAAAATCCGGGGTGAAAGTTCTAGAATAGTAAATAAAGGCTATATATGTCGGAGTTAAGTTGTGCTAATCTGTCGGTGAATGAATTGATACGTCAATTAATTGATGATGGTGATAGTGTAGAATACCTACATGCACCTAGGTTAAGTACTTAAGTACTTACACAGAGAAAAGAAGACCCAGCAAGGGTATGTGCCTTACTGCCCTTGTGGTGAAATGGTAGCTCTTCAATTTGAGAAAGCTGTAGATTGATTGGTCAGATGGGCTCCTTGCGCCTGCTCAATTGACCTAATGCACCTGTTAATTTAGCGTGGCTGATCTAGTAGTTATCAAAGTTACACAACAAAGACAGAGATACATGTGTGCAAGCAAAGAGATAGCGGTGTAAGCAAGTATCTAGGTACGTACGTATCGGTGGTTCAGTTCCAGGATTTTTCTCTTTCTCCATCTCCAATTGCCACCAACGTAGCCATGCTTTCAGGCTTTCCGATCCGTTGCACCCCTCCACCCACGCCGGCATCGGAGACTTTTCAGAAAAGCCGAAGAGAGAAGCTCACGAATACTAAAGGAACCCATGGACGCGCCCTCCTCGCCTTTACCGATTATACGCATTTTATCCTGTTCTTCTAATCATAATCCACACTATGCCTAGCGCCCTATCACGCCCGCTGACTCTCTACGACAAGGTCCTGCGCGACCATATCGTAGACGAGAAAGATGATGGCACCGTCCTCATCTATATTGGTTGGTGGTCCATTCTAGACACATGTCACTAGTAACTGTACTTGGGATCTGGTGCTGACAATCCACAAGATCGTCACTTGGTGCACGAAGTCACATCTCCGGTGAGTATCTCGAATCCCAGCTCCCAGCTCCCAGCTCCCAGCTTCCCGGTTCCTGGTTCCTGGTTCCTGGTTCCCGAGTACCCGGCTCCCGAACCTTCGTAACTCTTGTAACCCTTGCGCTCGACTTGTTGATGCTAATCCTGTCTTTCCCGGTTCTACAGCAAGCCTTTGAGGGCTTAAGAAATACTAAGCGAGCCGTTAGGCGCCCAGACTGTACCCTCGCCACTACCGATCACGTACGTATCCCGTATCCCGTTGAATCTACTCACTTGTTAGCTGCCGTAGCTGACAAAGACCTTTCAAGAACGTCCCAACTTCCCCTCGCACCAATTTTAAAGATGTCGCTAGTTTCGTCCAAGAGGCCGACTCGAGAACACAATGCGTTACTCTGGAGAACAACGTGCGAGACTTTAATTTGACCTTCTTCGGATTAAACGATAAGAGACAGGGCATTGTTCACATCATTGGCCCCGAGCAAGGTTTCACCCTTCCTGGCACTACTGTTGTCTGCGGTGACAGCCATACTTCCACTCATGGTGCATTTGGAGCTCTCGCTTTCGGCATTGGTACTAGTGAGGTCGAACATGTCCTAGCTACCCAGACTCTGATCTCGAGACGGAGCGAGAACATGAAGGTTCACGTCGACGGAGAACTCACGCCTGGTGTTAGTAGCAAGGACATCATATTACACATCATTGGCGTTATTGGCACAGCTGGAGGCACTGGCTGTGTGATCGAGTTCTGCGGTTCTACGATCAGAAGTCTCAGCATGGAAGCTCGAATGTCCATCTGCAACATGTCTATAGAGGCTGGCGCAAGGGCTGGCATGATTGCTCCTGACCAGATCACTTTCGAATATCTGAAGGGACGGCCTCTTGCGCCCAAGCCTGACAGCCCCGAATGGAAGCGTGCAATCGCTTACTGGTCCTCTCTAAAGACCGACGATGGTGCGAATTTCGACAAGGAGGTGTACATTGACGCCAAGGACATCGCTCCCACTGTGACGTGGGGCACTTCACCCCAAGATGTCATTCCAATTACGAGCGTCATTCCAGGGCCTGATGACTTCTCTGATCCGCAGAAGAAGGAGGCTTGCAGGCATGCCCTCGAATATATGGGACTGACCGCCGGTACACCAATGCAGGAAATTGCAATCGACAAGGTCTTCATTGGCAGTTGTACGAATGCTCGTATTGAGGACTTACGTGCCGCAGCGAGGATTGTTAACGGGAAAAAGATTGCATCCAACGTTAAGCGTGCTTTGATCGTCCCCGGATCTGGAATTGTCAAGCAACAGGCAGAGGAAGAGGGTCTCGATAAGATTTTTAGGGATGCTGGTTTTGAATGGCGTGAGGCTGGTTGTTCAATGTGCTTGGGCATGAACCCAGACATCCTGTCACCCAAGGAGCGTTGCGCTTCAACTTCGAACCGCAACTTCGAAGGTCGTCAGGGAGCTGGGGGTCGGACACACCTTATGTCCCCCGTGATGGCCGCTGCATGCGCCTTGGCCGGCAGGCTGGCCGACGTGAGAAAGATCGCTAGTGCTGCTCACCTCTCACCAGCAAAGGCATCCCCGAAGATTGAGGTTGCGGATCCCAGCGTTGATGACATGTTCACTGACGAAGACATGGATCGCATCATAGATATCCCCGAGAACGGGACTGCTACCGCGAGGGAGGCCGAAACTAAACCCCCCGCAACCGGTGGCATGGCCAAATTCACCCAGCTGAAAGGCATCGTTGCGCCCCTGGACCGGACCAACGTTGACACAGATGCCATTATCCCGAAGCAGTTTCTCAAGACTATCAAGCGTTCGGGTCTCGGCCAGGCTCTTTTCCACCAATGGCGATACGACTCCGAAACTGCCCAAGACAACCCTGACTTCATTCTCAACAAGGCGCCGTATCGGGAGGCAAAGACCTTAGTTGTCACCGGTCCAAACTTCGGCTGTGGATCCAGCCGTGAGCACGCTCCTTGGGCTCTGCTAGACTTTGGCATCAAATGCATCATTGCGCCTTCTTTCGGGTGAGTTCCGCGACCATCGGCAGACTCGTGCTATGCTCGCGAGAAATGACGTACTAATTATCGCGCAGAGACATTTTCCGTAACAACTGCTTCAAGAACAGCATGCTGCCGTTGACCATGGACCAAGAGAGCATCGAAGCGGTGGCGGCAGAGGCGAGAGCCGGTCACGAAATTGAAGTGGATCTTCCAGCGCAGGTGGTCAAGACGGCTGATGGCAAGGAGCTAGGCCGGTTTGAGGTTGAGGCGTTCAAGAAGCACTGCTTGATTAATGGGCTTGATGATATCGGCTTAACGATGCAGATGGAGCAGAAAATTTCCAATTTCGAGCGGAGGAGAACACAAAAATACCCCTGGCTGGATGGTACAGGTTATCTCGAAAGAAAAGGGCCTGTCAAGGTCGAGGCAGCTCCTGTGCCCAAGACAAATCGTGGCTTGGTCAAGACGGAGCCTCTGGAGTGGTAATACCTATAAAATAAATGAGCAAAATTGACTTTATGATTTTATCATATTCGAATCCGAATCCGTGCCTCTCGCTTCTCGTACTGACTGTTGTTCCGTACCAAGTTTATCCTCCGAGACATCTGATAATAGAGATGTAGGCATCCAAGCATCAGCAACTTTTGTATTCAGACATACCGACATAGCGGTCCATACACAACCAAAGCGTCACTTTCGCCCTAAATGGCTGCGGTAGGGGCCATACCTATTATGGGGTTGGTGTGGGCGCCATCAACCATAGTTAAGGTCTGGCATAATAGCCCGGTTCTATATCCCCATTGGGTCACTCTAGGCAGCGAATCCTTGCGACCATGATGCATTCGACGGTAAGATAAAGAAGGCGGTATATACCTCAGGCATCAACCAACCCCCATTTCTGATAGGCGGCACGCACCCCTCACTTGTTTATCTCCCAACTACTGTACAGTATTACATAGGTTACATAACTACTTCTCGTTAGTTAGCCAACAAAGATGGCCAACGACGCGCGACGCCAGCTGCGCATCCTCACCAGCCCAAGCTTCCTGGTGGCATTCCCCCTCTGCCTCGCCCACGGCGTCGTCTCGCACAGTCCCGTGCCCGCCACCGGCCTGGTGCCCCTCGCCTTCTCCGCCGCCGCCAACCTGTTCCTCGTCTCGCGCCAGCCGAAGCCGCGTACCACCACCGTCGAACAGGGAGATGTGCGCGACGACGAGACGCCAGCGGAGACGGGACCGGAGACGGCCCATCCTGTCCTTACCTTCGCCTTCGATGCGGTCCTGGCTGCGGCACTCATGATCGTGTTGGTGTTTACTTGGGTTAGATTGAGCAGCAGAGCCGAATTGGCTATGCTGGCTGCCTATTCTACAATCCCGCTCCTCGTCAGCTTGTGAGTGTCCCAGGAACAGTTTATCCATTGTGTGTGTACGTGTGTTGATTGATCGTCGGCTAACAACAACACCCACCTCCAGTTTGATTCACCTCTATCTTGCAGTACGCGCGCTCTCTATCGGTCTTGCCCTCCATGATCTGACGCAATGGATGGCATGGCAGATCGTTCCACCCGATTGCCCCGATTGCGGCCACCGGTTGCGCCCGTCGTCGCCACCCTCGGCCCCGTGGTTCCAGTCGTTGCCAAAGATCAAGGTGCCCACCATGCCGAGTATCCAGACCCCGAGCTGGAAGGCCCCTGCGTGGCTTCGCGGCCGTCGCTATGCACCTATACCCGTCGATGAGCAAGAGGAGGACGAGGGCAGGTATTATAGGGATGAACCCGACACTGGCGGGCCGTCTACTCGGGTACAGGAGCCTGAAGTAGTGGATGTTGTCGGTAGGAAGCACAAGGACTCTCCGGTCATTAACGATGAGCCTGCGTCCCAGCCGGAGCCGGAGCCGGAACCGCACCCGTGAGAATTACTACATACGCGGTCTACGTTGCTGGTTCAGCTGGACGCTGTTTGAAAGGTTAGCGGACGATTCTAACCTACTTCCTAGTTTACACCGAGCGTCCCCGTGACGCCATAAATCTATGACTCGATATAACTCTGTGGATGAAGAAGTTTCGCTTTATCTAAAATTGATACCCTGGACTATTTAACGAATATCAAACAAATTTTATCATAACGAGCATCACTATCTCAACAACAAGCATTATATTGAATATGAAGGTGTTATATAGTTACCCGGTCTACAAGCTTATCTAGGTCTTGAGTAAGTGACCACGGTTTGCATCTGTTTATATAGCAGGTGCACTCTTGTCACTTGATAACTCTGAAGGCGGCTAGCTGGCGACATTCTGTGCAATTGTCCCGTACCGTGGCCAGTCTGTTGTAGGGTCAAGAACTGTAACCCTTACATGAACGCTATTGTATGTATGATAGGGATGTTTATGGTGTTCGCTACTGAATTTTTCGTGTTAAGAAGCAGCTGTCTTTTGTAAATCCTAACATATCTCTTCAGGTTCGCATCTCGTTGCCATTTCTGTAGTCTTATTGTACTGCTTAGTCCATAGCCCCTCGAACAGGTTCTAGAAGAATCTAGCATCGTTCGGGAATATGAAGTCGAGGAGTTGTCTAGGCTCTCTAACCGCTTTCCGTAAATTTCCCAACTAGATGTTATGCATATATGGTGATAGGCAGCAAGTGGAATGGATCATCCAAGATCTGTTTGACAAAAAAGCTGGTCACAGGAGATCGAGATCTTTCTGTATCGCAACATTCCTATGTTTACAACTCTAAACAAGTTCATGAGTGACTGGAATGCGTAGCATATATCCATGGAAGAAATTGCTTTCGGATTAATTATAAAAAGAACGTTATACAAACTCATCTAATAGATTAGATTAAGTATCGGCATATAAAGCAGTCTTTTGTAGTTTCTAATACTGATTTAGTATGATTTACTACGTTAGACTTAACGTCCTAAGTTTATAAACGTAACACACCTGTTTAGATCTTAGAACTCTCTGAGAACTCACTAGCTCACCGTAAGGTTATGCTTATAACAGTCTCCTATTATAGATGATGGGCAAGTTATCCAGCATAATATAATTTTATTCCTAAGCTTTGAGAACAACCTTATCTTGATCGCCGATATCTAGTCCTACAAGCCCTTACCTATGAGATATCTCAATTCAATTTCTCATAACGTCGTTTGCCTCGCTTGTTCGAAGGTCATCGCATATAGAGAATAGTGATTTTACATAACTCCTCGAATATGAACCGGGGCGCGTATCGAACGCTTCAGTCTACGGGAAGGTAGGTGATAACTCGCCTCTAACCGGGTAGTAGCCGATATATATTAAACTAAATCCATTTATAACAATTTGTCAAAATAGAAAAAACACTATAGAGCGATAAATAAATAGAGTAAGTTGCCTGTGGAATTATGCTGTAGCTTGTGGTTAACTAAAGCGGATAGATGCTTTTGAGACGTCCAAAGGTTGGGGTCTAGGTGCATATGAGTTTTGTTGACATTGCCATGCTGGGTTTGAGGCATTTCTGGTTTGTAGAATATATACAGTATTATCATTTGTCCTTGGTAACGCTTCAGATAGATTGGTGACAACGCAATCTGAGGGAAAGTTAGCCTCATTTCGCTTCGATTTCCAACTTGTCGTATAAACTCTCCTATCGCCCTATGAGGCATACACCGTTATACTTTGTTTGAAACAGAACGTAGGTATGGGACCGTCGCACGTTCTAGGTAGTGCTGTCTTTCTCAATGAGAACATAGGTAAGATGAATATAAACGTCCGTAGCCGCGCTCCTCAGAACGATTACTCTTTTTTATAGTCATCTTAAGTTTTAATGACCTTGTCCTTTTGCTTTGTTCGTTCATTCAGCGGGCCTTGGACGCCCTTTTTTCTTTCCAATTAGATTCAATACCTACTTCATTTGCTTTATTAGATATATCATTACGAAAAGTCCCCCATCATCCAAAATGGCAGCACCGATTTGTCCTTATCAATCTTAGTTCTCTCGCTCTAGGTGTCAATGCTGCCCCTTAATCCACCGGTTCCCCCTGGTCCAACCGCGGCTGCCAAGAATCTCGCACTTCGTAGGCAATTCCTAGCCGGCCTCCTCCGGAAGCTCGATTTTCAGTGATGTGAAGACTATTGATATAGGCGAGACCGTCGATAGTGGTATGACCGTGGAGTGTCTTGTACTGGCCAAGCAGAAGGCGGAAACTCAGATGCTGTCTTCCAGATCGAGAACGACGGTACGCTATCAACAGTTATCATCGGCCAGACTACCACTATTACTGGTGGTGGTGCCCTCGGCGCCGAGGGCAAGGTCTTGCATCTAAGTATAAGCGACTTCACAGTCGACGACTTCGGCAAGCTTTACCGCTCGTGCGACAACTGCAAAAGCATGTATAAGCGCCATGTCACCTTGACCGGGATCACCGCTACTTTAAGCGAAGTCCTCTAGGCATCAACTCCAACTATGAGGACAGCTATAACATTACCGACAGTTTAGTCGCAGACGTTAAAGATATCTGCGTAACCTACACCGGCAACGATAATGATGGCGAGCCCACGAAAAACGGATCGGGTGCCGATGGCACTTATTCGGCAGCTCTGCCGTACCTACTTGGTGTTCATGAAGGGGGAACCTACTGATCGCGTAGAAACCAAAGGGAATATTTATTAATGGTTATATCCTAAGATATAATATATGGCTCGTAACATTTGAAAATCATATTGCAGTTATTTCATATAAAAATATCTATTTTGTCACTGTGGTTTAGTCTACTAGCTGCCTCACCGGTTTCACAACTCAAGGATAGGGGCTGTGAACATGAACAAATTTAGCTAGCAAAGTCAGTGGAATCAAAACACCTTTTATAAAACATCAAGCTATACGTGTGCTGTGCAGGCAACTCTCTTGCCACAAAACCTGGATGCCGGCCAACCTTGCATTGTCTCGCCTTTACCAACAAAATCGCCCCCCATAATAAGCGTATGCTCGAGAAGACAACTATCAGGGCCCATCTCTGCTCCACTTAGGAGCCGGCTGTTGGACCGCAGCACACATCGGTCACCCACACGGAGCCGGTTTAAATCGAATTTCCCACGGGTGTTGATGTGTCCTACTAGGCTGGCATTGTCCACTACGACTCGATCTCCTAGAGTAAGAAGGTCCGGCTCTGTGAACAAGAGGCTCGGTTTGCCATTTACAAAGAGCGCGCAGTCCTCCCCTATGCTCGCACCCAGCGCTCTGAAATACCATACCATGTAGGCCGTCCCGGTGAGGAAATTAAGAATTCCGTGGCCACCCAAGCAGCGCTGGCGCAGTTTCTCCATCGTTAGGAACAGTTGCCATCGTTGACAATAACTGCTCTTATCCCAATCGTAGTTGCCCGGCTGCCTGCGGCCTAGTAGAATCCATTTCGCTGCGATAAGGGTGCCGAGCGTCAGAAGAACCTGAACGGTGACGAGGAGAGACATGAGACCTGTGAATAGACCGAATACGACGAAGACTTGGGTATCGACGTTGCCTTCCACCAACACCACCGGTGTTTTGTCCATTATGGCCATGATGATCTGGATAGCCGAGATCGTAGAAGCGTCCCAGAATAGGTGAACAAAGACGATAATAACGGATGAATACAAGAAAATGTGCCAGGGTCGCCATACATAATATGGCGCTCGATGTTGATAAAAGGCACGACCGAAAGGGGACATGGAATTGTCATAGTTGCAATATGGAATTGCTCGTTTAGATTTCCAGAATTTTCTGGGCAGCAGATTGTTTGTTAAAGACCTTGACTGGGGTCTTCCATGCTCGAGGTCCATAGGTGAGCGAGTGACTGAGCCAGAGCGAGGGTCGGACTGAACACTACGAGTTGATAGTGTGCTGTTTGATCCGGTCCTTGATGACACACCCACAAACTTGACGGTACAAGGTGATTTCTTTTCGGATCGTCCTTCGAGCTCGCTATTCGAATTCAAGTATGTAGACGATGTCTCGTCGGTGTTTGTGTCGGAAGCACTATCATTGACGCTCTTGACAGACTTCGAGAATGCCTTCTTTTCATCAGTACGCCCACGTACTAAGCAAAGAGAGTCCCCGCCCTTTGATCCAACATACGTTCCGCCGGCCTCGTAGGTTTTCTCTCGCCTTGTGAGCGCCCCGCTTCCCATTATCGTGTTCTTCTCCACGGTGACACCGGGCAGTATCACGACGCGGTCTGCAATCATGGCACCATCTCCAATTCTGATAGTTTCCGATCCTGTGCCATCAGAAGTGATAAGGTGTGAGCGGGACCCGAACACAACGTTGTTCCCAACATCAATAAGGTGATAGTCTCCGATGCTTGGTCCAGTGCCTGGCCAATAAATGTTTCGGCCTGCCTTGCCACCCAACATCCGGATAGCTATGCTGGTTGCTTCATAATGCTGACCGAATAGTCCGGTTAATTCGTGTAGCATTGGAATAGGCATCAAGGTCTTCATTAATGTCTTTCTCCATTTCTCAATCTCCCCTTGTTCTCTAACAAGACTCGGCTGTAATGGACTGAATAGGAGGTCGAGACACTTCCTGACAAGTACGACAAAGGCAAATATGAAGAAAGGCCCGATGAATGTCCGCAATGCTCGCGCTAGATAGTGGTATCCGACCCGTTGTCCTCCCGCAAACCAATTCAACGTATCTGCGATAGTACTTTGTCCCACCGGTGGGTTCTGCGCCACAAGTCCCAAGAGACCCAGGAGCCATGGTAAAATATATAGAAAGTGTCCGAGGATAGACAGAGGTATCGTTCCGAAAATTGTGAGCGCCCAATGAGCACTAGGGGCTTTCGTTGCTGATAAGTCACGGTTGGCTTCGGTGGCATCTTCAACTTCCCATGAAGAGGAATTGGGGCCGATACAAGTGTTCTCTGGAATTTTGGCACCTGGGGCAATCATTGAACTGGCTCCAACAGACGCGTTTGTCCCTATGCAGATATTCCCCAGGTACATTGTCGTGTTACGTTCTCCGGCCATAGGTCGGACGGTACAACCGTCCAATGTAACACCATCACCAATGTCAAGGAGATCCCACTCTCCAAGCTGTGTGTTTTTTATTGTGACTCCCTGGCCAATCTTAGCACCAAGGAGACGGTAATACGATATCTCTAACCAGCCTGTTGTCTTGAAGAACCCTTTACCACACTGTCACAGTTAGGTAAGTCAGTATAATTCAATCGAGAAACCCGGTTTCGCATGGAAAGCTTACAATATCCACAATCTTCTGGGTCATCCACCAACGTGTGTGATACGGTCCCCACATTGGGTAGATTCCCTCCCTATGCTGGCCGATGATGAGCCACTTGAGAGCGATACCGACCCAAGGCAGCACTAGTTTTGCAACTATGCGTCCGATGAATATGGACGCCACAAAGTTAAATAACCTCCCCATGATACTAGCGTTAGTTGGGAGTCCTCGTGAGTAGTTCAGAGCATAGACAAAGAGTGTCCATTTGAGTGCTCGGCTAAGCGGATAGAAGACGACGATGGGAGTGGCTTGGAGTAAAAGGAGAAAGGGGTTTGTAGAACTAAATGTATTCAGACAACCTAGAGGTTCTGCTGCGCCATTTTCTGTGTCTCTTGTTGTCTTCCTTGATAGTTCGTTGTTGATATATGCAGATAAGCGGTTCACGGAACCATCGCTAAAGATTAAGTCGACAGGGAGATGCATCTCAAATTCCATACGTAAAACAGACAAGAGCTTTCCTGCGCGCAATGAGTCTCCTCCCAGTTCAAGAAAATCTTTATTAGGGTCAACGTCTTCAACGCCTAACAGCAAGATGTCGGCGAAAATCTGAGTGATTCGCCCCTCGATAGACGATGCCAGGTTTGTTGACAGTAGGCTTCGCATCTCTTCCAGTTGTTTGTGCAGCAGTTCGATATCGAGAATGCCTTTCTCGTCACGGGGCAAAGGTTGCGATAATGGAACGATTCTGTGTGGAACTAGATACCCGTCAACAAATTTTGGTAGATCTGCTTTGAGCGAACACAATAGGCTATCGTCTATGATGGCACCTTGGCCGGAACTGGGTGCGACCAATAGCTCCAAGGTTCCGAGTTGATTGTTATTTTCCACAAGGAGGTCGATTTCTGGGGGAACGAGATCTCTAATCGATTGCAGTATATCATACTCCTCGATTTGACAAGTCTTTGATGGGATCGCCATAGAAAGTTCCGTATCAGGCTGAGGGCATTGAGCTTCCCAGTGTCTCTTATTGTATGGTGTGCTGTCGTCAACGCAAGGAAGTTTCAGTCGTTCTCCTAGCTTGATCCGTAGTACCTTATTGTTCTTCTTTGGAACGTCTTCCATATATACTATCAACACAGGCCATTTTGCCTGCTGTAACGATGACTTCAGAGACTCGTGGAGCTGGCGCAAGTCCACCCTCGGTTTTCCCTGAGGTGTTACCAACACAACCCCGACAACTTCCTGGAGTACGTCGTGACGGACCGAAAACGCTAAGGCTTGGGAGACTCTACCAAAGATAGTGGAGGTATTGCGCTCGGCAGCCGCGACGATAGCGTTCTCAATTTCAAAGGGAGATATGAGCTCACCACCCCTGTTGATCACCTCCTTGTTTCTGCCCGTGATGTATAGATAGCCATCTTGGTCCATGTAACCCATATCTCCAGTATTGAACCATCCATCTGCTGTCAACGCTGAGGTATCAAGAGAACCGTCAGGCCGAAGATATCCTTTGAAGGTAGGTTCGCCACGAACGCAGATCTGGCCCACAGCCCCGATTGGCATCTCCTTGTTCGAGTCATACATTATGCGCAGCTCTGGGCCAACAGTGACACCTGACGTGCCTGGACGGTCCAGTCTATAGTCTATGAGAGGTGTGCTTATGGGCATACACTCAGTCATGCCATAACTGGGGAGAACGGTACATTGAAAGGTATCGCGCAACTGGGATGCGAGGGCTGGAAGAAGAGCGCCGGCAGCATTGCAGATAAGGCGTATCTTTGACTTTGATAAGGCTTGGATTCGGTTCGCGGCCTCTGCTAATATGACTGAATGCATTGACGGTGAAGCATAGTACCACTATAGTATCAGGAGTGAGCAATTACTCTGTGGCTAACACTGGGCATGGACGGGTATCGGGTAACGAGAGATGTTTTTCTGGAATCTCCTGTACCAACGTATGCTCGGATAAGGCTTATGGGCTCTGGATTAAGAAGGATAGGTACTGTTGATTCTACTCACTGTTGGTTGCATGCTTTCAGTAACATCCCAAAAGAGATTGGGATCAAACCCCTGACAACATATCGTCGATCCACCAGAGAAGATAGGCGCAAAAATATTACGAATTAAACCACCACTATATTTCACTTAGCTAGCAATTTATTTAGTAGAGCTCAAAAGACTTACACGTGGTAGAGAGGCATCATATTCAAGCAAACGTCGCTTGACCTCAGTGCCCAGGATTCAATAACGAAACCGACTCCAGATACGATGGAATGAATCGTCATGGGAACTACCTTCTTACTACCGCTAGTGCCGCTTGTGAATAAAATGATACCAAAGTCGTCACACTTGTTCGCGATTGGTGTGACTTCGGCAGTCGAAGACTTAGCTCTGGTGCTATCAAGTTGAAGACGTCCATCATTGCTTTGCGCAATGACAAATACATCCAGTCCCCATTCATCGAGTCGAAGTTTCCGAGATTCCGTACAACAGCTGATAATGGCGCTAGCGCCGGAGAGGACGACGTCTGCCGTGACTTGCTCCGCACCGGCAGTCGGATTTATCGGAGCAGCAATATACCAGTTTGCGACGGCCAAGACGGTGGCCGCAAGCAATGGGCCATTAGGAAGTATAATGGCAAGAACAGGCTTTTTCAAAGATCCATGGTTCGAAATAGGTATTCTGAAATCTCGAACAAAGTCATACAACGCTTGGTGGGTGATATTATCCTCACAGTTAGAGTACCGGAGGGCGGCTTTAGGGGTGGACTGAAGGAAGTCGGAAAGGCTGTTATATGTTGACTGAATTTTTCCAAATCTCGGACTCCAAGGAGACGCCATTTCCGTGAGAAGGCACACAGAGAAAAAGGGGTGATATTCGATATGAAAGAAGCGAGCACTCCTTCATGAACAGAAGGCACTATGCCTAGACGTACATGCTCTCTTATTACCGACTTCAATGATCGAGAATGTATGTTTATATTAAATACTTCGAAAGAGCTAGGTCAGATTATGCCAGAAGCTCACGTTTCCTCTCCTTTACAGAAGCCTCCATGTCACTGGGAACGTGCCAGTGATCTAAAACCTGTGTGGCGAGCACGTTGTCACTCCTTGTCATACATTCGCAACATCGAGCGGTATTATTGTTACAAATTAGTACTACAGATGACGAAGGTGTTTGCTACGGGCCGACAGTACTGATTCCTCGACACCCGCATATTGTGTGGCTTTTCAGCTCTCCATAACGCAGCAAACTCGGATTAGAGATTAGGTCGTCGATCAATGTGTTAGATCTGTGTCAAATCGAAGAGTGTGATTATATTTCTAGATGTAACATATATAAAGCGCAAGGCGTCCACATGAAATATCTACGTAGGACATACACAATCTTAGGGTTCACTAGTAGAGATGCCCCCGTGCCACAGCTTAACAGGGTGTAGATCCACTGTGAATTTTTCATTATGGCAGGTAACTATATATCTACTACTCGCTGGAATGATATTGAAGATCAATCTCATCTACCTAGTAAACACCGTGTTGTTGGACAAACTTGAGCTAACCCTGGATCAGCGCTCAGCCCGGCTAGTGTACATAACAGACAAGACTGTTAAGCTTGGGATTACATATGTTACATTATATTCTGAATACTGACCTGCGAAGTAGCATTGATTCTGCATCATAGTTCAAAGTCCTGTCTTAGCTAATACTTTGGAGTTATCATCAAGAGCCTGGAAGCTTTGGTGATTGTAATGCGTGAAATACTTTCCTCTTTTTCTAGTTTAGTGGCTCTATCAAGACTTTTCTGAGTGATGGGAGACATGTGGTGGAGAAACTCGAAAGAATTCCTGCATAGACTCGTTGGGCAAGAATGTGTACGAACCCATAGAAACTAGGAATGCGTGTGAGACCAGCTATCCACCCAAGTGGATCTGTCGTGAAGTGCTACATTTTAGAAATGTCTTAGACTTCGGTCTGGTAGTTAGTAGTTATCGTAACATAGAATCATGGATTTGCCAACCTCCCATGTCACGGCCTCATTCAAGTATCACGATGGCATTTGCCAAGAATCTGACGTGATAATCATGATGACGATCATCTCTCTAAGTTTGTAGTACAACAGATGGACCCGGGATTACCGAGTCAGAGTTGTATACCATGTACAATCATATGTTAAACCTGAAGCAAAGTTTACGTAGAATTTGAAATAAGTCTTGCTTGACATTCTATTTGCTCTAATCAGGATTTTGGCACTACAGATTCTCGACATGTTTAAAGTAATATTCTGATGTTTTCACATTAGTAGTAGTCAACTCATACAGAAGTCATCTATAAGCTCAAATGGCAATAATGGTCTCAGTTGCGCTCAGGTTGCTATATTATACCCTTCAAAAGAATTCTATTTTCTTTCTGCCTTTCTCCGCCCCCAATCGTAACACCGCCCGAAGTGACTTTACTAAAATGGTTTATATGGTAGAATTTCCAATGATAATTGCATACTATACGTTCAAGAGTATCCACAAGCGTAGTTGACATGATTATAGTTTTTCAGGAACGCTTTTTGCGAGGCAGGAATAAATCTTCTCACCTTATACTTTGATAACTTCGCATCTTCACTCCCCCTTTCTTTTTACTTAAGTAATACTATCCCACTTTCCGTCAACTATTACTTTCCCGAAGTACAACGAAATTTGGTATCATGAATAAAAGCTATACTAATGTGGGAAGTTTAAACTATCATAGGCTAAAGCATCTAGGTATCTCAACCCATAATGAAGGGATATATTCCTGTATGGATAGTAAAAAGCACTGATGAAAAGTGGAGGCTTTTGAAACTAGATGGTCTTGTTCCAGCTTTGAAGATGCTTCCAAAAATGGTGCAAAGAAGAAGACTATAAGATCATGTAAGACAATAGAGTCATAGTCAAATGCTACATCTCCTGCTTTTGGAAGGTTCGCTTATGCGACGCTGCTATTGTTGAATGAGCAATAGAGCCCTAAATAGTGCGACAGAAGGCTAGGGAGATTGACTTCGATAACATCCCTTACATCATCACATGCACGCGGAAATTTCCATTACGATTGTAGAGGCCCTCATATCCGTGTAAAGGGTACGTACGTACTAGTAGTCAGCGGGAAAGGTATCTTTACGATCTCATATCTCAAGGCTTTTCGCGTATAAACCCAATCAAAGATCGAGGCTACCTGATGGGTAGAGTGACGATATTGCTAGTGATACACACGTGTATGCATATCAAATTGAGTTCTACCTGTTATGCTCTTGGAAATTATATGCCAAACCCACCAGAAATCGGATACTCGGCCTTCGTTATGAATCGACTCTCATCGCTGAGTAGGTATGAAAGCAAACCTGCAATCTCCTCTGGCTCTGCAAGTCTTTGAAATAGCTGGGGAAATTTATCAACGCTGATCATTCCATTAGATTGGTCTTGGAGTTGCTTAAACATTGGCGTTTTCGCAAAAGTTCTAGGTTAGTTGGAATTAGCAACGATTCTTTCCTATTGCTTAAGAGGACTTACGGGCAAACTGCGTTCACTCTGATGCCCCTTTTCGCATTTTGAACCGCAGCCGTCTTGGTCAGGCCGATAACTCCATGCTTAGATGCGGTATAAGCCGGGTAGAAGTCTACGCCATGCTGGCCGGCGACGCTGGCGACGTTCACAATACTGCCGCCATCGTTAATGGCTCTCAACTCGTATTTGAGGCAGTTGAACGTCCCTGTCAGATTAACGTTGATGGTGTTGTTCCACTGGTCGAAATTCAATTCAATTATCGGAGAAGGGTCTTTGCCAACTATTCCTGTGTCTCCAAGTTAGCAGAGCTACTTACAAAACGATTGTTCGTCCTGATAGCCTACCCGCGCTATTGACACAGCCGTCGATCCTCCCAAATTCTGCCTTTGTTCTAGTAACCCACTCCTCGACCATATTTGGATCACAGATGTCTACAATTGTGGTCATCACTTTAGACACAGGGAACGACTCTGTAATGCGTTGCCTCGCAGCTTGCAGTTTCTCTCCCGATATATCTGAAAGTGACAGAACTGCGCCACGTGCGGCAAGATATTTCGATGTCACTTCGCCGATTCCTTGAGCAGCACCTGTGATGAGTATGACTTTATCTTTTAATGGCAGTGGATTTGCCATCTTTGAATCTATATAGGTCAAGCTATTGCTTGTGGAACAGCAGAGATAAAGAGAACTATGAGCTCAGGTTTTTTTTTTTTTCTGTATTGGGTCAACCCCTCACATTGGCCGATCTCGCATATGTGTTGTGTAGCCATGGCTGGCTGAAGTTATGCTATATAAGTTAACTTGAAGATAATGATTGGTCGCTTTTCCAATGCATTTTCTCAGCTGTGTCAAGAGGTTGGTTGGGATGCAGCAGGTACCTTTATACTACTTGGTGAATTATCATGGCCCACTGTTGGGTTTCCGATCGGGACGTTAGCATAATTTTCGTGGAGAAGAGAGAATGATTTCAGTTATAGTTCATCGAGAACATGACACTGTGTTGGACTTGTTGTGGAGAAAGGTTAGGTACGTCTGCTTCTCATGTTGCTCTTTCACGTGTTTTGCTCTGACAGCCCCAGGTGTTATACATACAAGTTATCGAGGTCAAAGCCAACTCAACTCTAGCGAAGTCTCAGCGAATGAAAGACCATATCAAATGTTGTACGTGTATATATGTCCTAGGGCGGTGTTTGTAATAATCATAAATCAATGTCACTATGCATTTGCTACGGGAAATGCTTTCAGGGGTTAATTCAAACCTACAGCCATGCCAGAGACATCTTACATGAATAGTACTATTTGTACTAATAGAGTAGATGTACTCTCATGACTTCATTTTCCACCAGCAGAAATCCATAGTCGGAAAGGGTGCGTCGTCAGAGCTTCTCCGAACACATCACTGGCATTCAAGTGGTGACTGACAGTCTTACCGCTTCGTGGCTATTATTGCTTGATATGCGGGGTTTAATAGCAAAAATTTGTACATGCGATTTGCAAAGTATGGTATTAGTTACTATATAATTTGAGTCATGGTTGTCTTAATGTCAAGACCTCGGAGACATGCGTACAAGATGTAATAAAACTGGGAAAACAATTGTGTTTACCAGGTTCGCAGTAGTTTACAAGGATAAGGAGAGACGGTAGTGTACATGATTTTATGTTACCTATTCAAGTTGTGATTTCTTAACAAATAGTGACACCAACAGGAAGAAACACGCCTTGCAGCTCTCACCGCATCCAATGCGGCTCATCATGGACGCCAAAAAGCACCCTAACCAATGGCCTTACACCTCCCAAACCACTTCAAGACAACTATCGCAGGCGCCAGTCCAGCCGGTCCCGGAACTGCCATCGCACTCGCCAGAAAGTGCCATGGCGTCGGCGTCGCGGCGAGGGCGGTTAATTACGGGCCGTACTCGAGGATGGATTACCTATCTTAACTAAAATATATATGTGAGCCTGCAGGTGACATGCCGATGTCCCTGAGAGCGTTCAGACAGGTGCTCAGACAGAAGCGGGTAACGACGGTAAGAGAAGGACGGCTGTAAAACCAGCAGCGGCTGCTCTATTTTCCTGACAGTCTTGAGCAGAGAGAGAGTAACGAGCCGTCGTGATGAGTAAGAGCATCGGAATTCCTTCTCTAAACCTATGGTCGTCGAAGGAGTCCTCTCGCTGGCTGTTCGGTTATGATGTCTTGACACATGTACGTAACACTTGCCTCGAGGATCCTTGGGCCTTTTCACTAACACCAATCAAGACAGAAGAGAGTTCACAGACATGTTCTTTCCGTGAGGATCTAAGTTCTGTGCCGCTAGTGGCTACGCGTAGGGTAAAAGCTGGCTGTTCTGGGCCGTCTTATTCGTTAACTCAACGCATAACTAGAGATGAATGACCTTAACAAGTATCCCCCGTCTATAGAGAAGCTACCTAGAGGGTTTACCGTTTTCCTTGCACCGTGATCGATAACTCATGCCTCCGCTGAACACAAATGAAACTTCTAGCGCCTCCTCCTTTCTTGACGTTCTCGACGCTGCGAAAGAACCCACATGGTTTCGGCCGCTCGTTTCGTCAAGTTTATGAGCGCCAAGTCCCTTTGAAAGACATTTGGCATATCGTTGGCGAGCCGTTGCTGCCAAAAAATCCAGCGCTCGACTGTAAGATCATCCGGGGACACTCTCGGGCTTCTCTCACTGCAAGTTTCCTGCCAAATCGCCCCAGCCTTCATGGGATATCTTGACTCAGGATCTCTTCGCACCTTAGTAAACAAGGAGTCTCCGTGGTTCCTGATCCACTTTGTTGCCGCAATCAAGGGCATGTATATCGAGTTTGCGTCATCCCAGACCGTTTCCAAGGCATCGATCATCGTGGTTACGAAGAAGACAGGATCCCTGATCGTGCTTCTGCTGTATAGGTGTATGGCAAAGTGATTGAATCGGTTGTATGTCTCTTCTACCGTAACCCCGGGCAATGGATAAAATGTCATTTGACCTAGGAGGGAAAGGATGAGTAACATGTTAGCTCAGTCATGTAACATATTTATGCATACTGCGTAGGTACGTACGATAGCTATAAGAAAGAGCATTCTCTATGTGGTTTCTCGTGAGTAGGCTTTGTCTGCTTCTGTCGTGGTGTCTGTTCGCTTCATGCCAGAGTAGACTCGCAAGGAGTTCATATCCGTCGTCATATTCTTCCGGTATTTGACATACCACACCCCTCAAAAGGACATAGTCGAGGGCAGCACTCGAGCCAATACTCGTTACAAGATGAAAGAACTTATTCCAATCATTGCGGGAATGTGAACTTTCCCCAAGAATCTTCTTTGTGACGTGGTTGAATAGATCTTTACAAGAATCGAAATGCTCGTCGCCAGCCAGGAATTGTGCCCTGTCAAAGAGGTGAGGTGGCTCGTTGAAAGACAACTGTCTGTTGCTAGGCCCTGAAGGCATTTTGGTGTATGGTGTAGTCAGATACGATCTTTGATTGGGAGAGATATGAATAGTGAGTGGTTGAAGAACGAGAATATCCTGCGTGCCTTGCGTTGCTTTTATAGAGAGCATAGCTACTTAGTTAGGGAATCCACCCTTGTTGTGATTCACCACGACATGTTTGCGATTCTCTTGTTGATCGTTACGCTCTGCAGTCAGAATGGTGTTTGACTCTTTCACTGTCAGGCTTCATCCCTTGAGACTGGAGTTACACTTATTGATGTTACCTGTGAAAGTCCACGAGGTCAGTGTTTGCGACTCGGTTGGGTTGGTAGAAGCCATGAGTTTTTATCATAGTTAGACTCATGGTGTAACAGGTTGCTCGTAGGGCATATCCTCCCCCCCTAAATGCTTGCAAGTTGAGCTACAGAGGGCTACAAATGGACAGAAAGGAGGCGATATTCTGCCTTCTGACTGACTGGCATAGCGAACTTAACACAATCTACGATCCCGGGTATTGTTTTATAGCTTTAATAGAATGCGGAACTCTGGTGATATTGATAATGCTATGTTCTATGGATGTTTCCTGGACCTGTGTTGATTCCGTATCCCCCTCGCCCCGCTCAACGCTCGCTGCTGGATCGCTTCATCCACATCTACCCGGGTGCGGGAGGAGCTTAGCCATTTTAGCAGCAGCCATCGCTGCGTAATTATCTATCCCATCATCCTGGTATCCAGTGACCATTGCCGCTACATCAGTGGCCAACCGTCGTTGCCAGAACCACCAGCGCGCCTCGGATAATTCCCACGCCGCCATTTGCGACATACCCGACGCGTACCACCAAAGATCTCCGCAAGGGAAGCGATTTATTCTCTCTTCCATATTCCTTATTCGACGAGCTATCTCATCTCCGTAGTGAATAATCCAGTGTGCTGCCGACCTGGAGAGTTCACAGGTATACCGAGCATCGATCCAGTCTTTTTCTAGCGCATCTTCCATGGCTTTCACGAAGAAAGGCAACTCTGTGATTACTTCGTGGCGATTAAGGGTCATTACAAAATGGTGAAACTGTACGTTCCATGTTGGGAAAGGTAACGCCTGCTGCGAGTCAGGGGATATATGAATGTTATCTATAAGACCGTCATATTAGCGACCCTACTACGACGCAGAAGTCAAATATTGCTACCTACAATAAAGTTGATTGAGAGCATTGATCAAATCATACTGATCATATACTCTATACCATAGGACATTGCGAAGCAGTCTAGCGAGGTGGTAGAAAGCGTTGGTGTCAGATCGATCAATTTGGACGACGAAGCCGAAGAACAAGACCCTACTAATAGCAAAGTCTAACCCAAGAATGCAGGAAAACACAAGGAACTCAAATGCCCGAAATGTGTCTTCGCTTAAATCTCCAGCGATGACATCGTAAATGAGGTAATAGAGTTGATAAGAGGTATAGACTTGGTATTCAGTGAGTCCAGAGTTCTCGGCGATATTAGAGAGGATAGGGGGTATTGGAAAAGGGATATTCTCGTCAGTGTTCTTTGAATTCATTGTTACTGGTGATGTTTTGCTTTGTAGGCAAGAAACCCCGAATAAACAGAAAAGAGAAACATCATTTATAAGTTCTCATAATAGTCTCTTCTTAAATACTAGTCAATGTGCTTGGGATGTTGGATGTTACTATTCTGTAAGAACTCGTAAATCGTGTTTGTTCGTTTGGCTTTGGCCTCGGTTGGGATATGCCTGAGGTTATGACCTGTGATTGCTCCGTATTCATGCCTAGTTCGAGATGGTTTGTTTTTTTGATGTCATACAGAAATACCACGCGAGACATATGGCACTCATTTGGTGACTGGTCGGGATGACAACCGTAGATTATTTGCTACGCTTGGTCTAACATTGTAGCCAAGGCGAAGTAGATGACACAGGTTCATCGTTATCGTCAATCGGCAGCCGCGAGTCCGAGAAAAACTCGTAATATTGGTTCGTTAAGGAGATTTTCCTTATATGCATCATCGTAAGCCCCAAACCCGCTGGATGCAATCCATGATATATGCCATTCACCCGACCCATCCCGTCTATAGTACACTACTATGTCGCAGGTCCCTCGTATCATACAAGTTCTCGTTTTCCACAACCAAAGACGCCACCTCGAACCTTGAGGTGTTTATAATCTGAAAAATATAGTCAGTCGTGTTCCATGCCATCGGTGTGCGGCAAAAGGCAGATGATGTCTTACGGTGGCAGGAGGAAGGATTCGCCCCAAGGGCTGGCGAGGAAAGCCACGGCTGCCTGCGAATGACAATGTTAGTATCACTCCTAATCGAGCAAGAATAACTAGCTATAGGCCAGTCTAGTCTGAGAGAGAACATACACCAAAAGCGACTACACTCCGTACGACGGATGCGTTCTCCGACGACGTGAAGGCATCGTATGTAGATCTGACAAATCCCTTGGATGCGTGTGGGCGGGATCGGGGCGTAGAACGCTCGACAACGACTCTTGTAGGCATGATTGTGACGTGCAATTGTGCGGTATCTTTTCTGCTTGTTGGATGGTGATGAAAGAAAAAGAAAAAAAAGTTGGAAGGCTGAATAAATTCAATAGCTTGAGCCACACATGTTCGAGCCACAGATACGGAGTACGTACTGCTTGCTAAGTGTCACATGTGCATCATTATGTAATCTGCATGGACTTACAAGCCAAGCAGGTGGTCCGTGCTTCTTGACATATAAATGGCGTCACAAGGTTGAAGGGCGAATAGCCAGAGACTTGCCTAAAAATATTTACATAATAATTTTGTACTCGTACATTACATACAATCGAGACAGGCTGGAATGACTGATGAAAGCGGTTTCGTCAGGCCAATCCCATCCCACTAAGTTCCCGATTCCAGTTCCAATTCCAATTCCGATTCCTTCGACCATCCATTTGCTTCCAAATCCTCATGCGTTTAACTTGTAACCCACCGCTGCCGATCCATTCGCTCCCCCAAACCCTCGAAAATGGCTGAAATCCAAACCACGCCCACGCCCACGCCCACGCCCACATCCCATTACACGAACGCCGGTGGCTTCCTTCCATCCACCTCGTTGCCTTCACCGTCGCCCAGTACAGCCTCGGGTCGCATCGCCGCGCTGCTGCCGCGCCCGCGCTCGAAACCGCTAGTCCCAGGGTCGCGTAAGGAGGATTATGCGCGACACTACGTCGAGGAACGTCTATTACACATATCGCGCCGCTTCATCAAGCACCATGATGTCCCAGACCCGGCCGATGATGTCACCGGGTACCCGAGCATGGACGAGGTGTGTCGGGATCTAGAGGAGGTCGTGGATGTGCTTTGGTTTTCGGGGACGCGTACGTCGTGAACAATACCCTACCTTGTTTCTGTGCTTTCTATATGCTTATCATGGAAGAAATGCAATACTGGCTGGCTTGATTCGCTAACATGCGTATGTCTGTGTGGCTATTGCAGCATTCCTGCAGATTCCCTACCTCCTCAACATCGCCCTCGCAATAACAACGTACCTACCGTCCTTCCCGCCGTCGCCGCGACCAACCTTCGCCCTCCTCAGGAAGCTGGATCACTGCTTCGCGAGTCTATTGGTAGGGCACGATGTCAAGTCGAGCAAGCCGCTGCCCGGCTTCCACGACGGTAACAATGCCAACCACCCTGCATTCACGCGCACGGACATGGTGCGCTGTAAGAGTCTGGCCGACGAGACGCGCATGCTGGTCGCGGTGGTGATGAGCAATGAGCCAGACGTCGAGGATCACCCATATGCGGATGCAGACGAGAAAGATGCTGCGCCACTAACTACGGCTCGAAGACAACCTACTCCCGCATTGCCGCGGCAGAGACATACTGGCGGTACCGACAACCGCGTCAAGACCGAGGAGGAGTTCGAGGTCGATATTATCGACGACTGGGACGCCGAATCCAGCTCTGACGACGAGGACTCGAAACCCACATCCAAGCACAAACTCGAGCCGGAGCCCCGATCCGAACCCAGATCCACGCACGGCACAAAACGCAAGGTCTTCACAGACACAAACGCGGCAGCACACAGGGACACCAAGCGCATAAAAAACGAAGAACGAGACGACTTACATGAACGAAGCCCCGCGGTGTACTCTCTCGAACCCGGCACCGAAGCCGCAACCCGGCCTTCGATTCTAGCTCCCCGACCCGCGATCGGGGAGCAGTTCCACTGGATGGTCGACTCGGACGACGAGTCGGAGGGCGAGGAGTCGCTGCCGAATACCAGCGCGCAAACACAGCGGGCGGCGCAGATAGCAGCGGCTGTTCAAAACGGCCGCGACCGGATAAATGGGGATCCAGATAGGGGGAAGAAGGGCCACCGCGGGATTGAGGTGGACGAGGACCCGAGCGATGCGGAAGAGGAGGAGCTCCACCTGAACGTGGCCAAGGTGTACGAGAAGACGCTGGTGCAGCTGGGCGAGTCGCTCGGCGAGTCCATAATAGATAAGGATATCGACTGACCGACCGGTCGATACGCAACACAACAACGATGATGACAATGATGATAACCTTGGGGTTGTTGTGCCTGTGAATGTTCTCCGCGCCTTGATACCTACTACCTATTGATTGTCACGTGTATGCGCATATATGATTCACTGATTGATTGACTACCGCTCAAGGACGAGATAAGCGATTAAATAAAAGAAAGAGCTGTCGGTCAGGTAACAGAACATTGGAAGTCGAGGAAAGAAGGTAGGTAGATAGATATTGCTTGCTTTCGAGATGAGAAGAGGCGAAGGGGTGGTCCGACGATCACATGCATTGCGTTGCATTGCATAGGCCTCGCTATACGACGGACTCTCCTACAGCTCTATCTGACTTGACTTGATTGATTGACCTGGCTTGACCTGACATAGCTAATTGTAGGTAGTTGAGAAGGAGGCGAGCCACCATCGCGGGTTATTAAGATTCGGGACCCCCTTTTGTTAGCGGGATGTTATCTATCCGATCGCACATGCACGCAACGCATCTACATGTCCATGTCCGGAATGAATTCCATCTCAAGTTTTACCTTCATCTTTACCTTTCCCCCTCCCACCACTCCCCCCCTTTTTTTGGTGGCGCATCCATATTCTTATCCAGTTCTGCTGCTGCTGCTAGCTGCTGATTACTCAAGTCGGTCACGTCAACTCACTCATTTGGTTAAACACGGCACTTCTTAACATTGCCTGCTTTGCCTTACTCTCTGTACATAGAAGATTGTGGTTCTGTCTCTGCTACACTTTCCTCGTTCCTCACAGCGCGCGCGATCCATCAGTCTGCTGTTTGCGAGTTCCCCCCTTTTGGAGTTCAGTGCTCGTGTTAATAATTCGTGGGCTTCGTCCTCCCCGTAGCGTGGCAGAATGTTCCTCATCGCTACACATGTGCGCGTTTTTCCGTTTCCCCTTTTCCTCTCTCTCGTGTCAAAATAGCTCTCTCTCTCTCCTTCCTTCCTTCCTTCCTCACACCCGCGCCCAGGTAGCTTCGTAGGTAATCGTATAGGAAAGGGTATAATGATGTCCGAGAATTTTGATCCGATCGATTGAAAAGTGCTTTCGCATTGTGTGCTAGCCATCCGATTTCTCAGAAAACCAAATTTGCTCGCACCCAGAGAATATCCGTACATAATGGGAGGCCTCTAGCCTTGTCGATCATAAACGCCGTGAGTCGTGCAAGAAAAAAGAAAGAAATAAAAACCAGAAAGTAGGTAGGCGTTGAGAGGGCCGCGAGGGCCGAGAAGAATGGCCATTTCCAAGTTGAATACTAGGAGACGTCGATGAAGAAGGGCACGCAACTGGCGCTCCCGGGTTGAGATACGCTCGCTGCGGCCGAATATCCCGACATCGACAAAATCATAAAACGATGACGGTTTTAAAGGGGTAATAAATGATGCGATAGGAGATATGATAAATCAAATGCGTGAAGGTGCTCGATATGCGGAAAGGCCTGATGATCGAAAATGCAAGGAAATATGGTTATCCAAAATAGCAAGTCCCTATGTAGTAAACTTGATCCGGCAACTCCCGTCGGAGCTTAGGCGGAAAGAAGCCTATCGGAGATCACCGGTCACCGACGACAGTGGGTAGCGGGTGCCATTGTGTGAAACGCTATGGAACAGCGATCCTAACGGCACATATTCACTGTTAGATGAAGCCAGGGTGCTTGCCAGGCCGTTCGATGCATCCAGCCCTTAAGCAACAGGGGGAACAGACGGGGCAGCAGGCATCTCGACGTCAGGAGGGACATCACCGTTGGTGTTCTTCTGAGGACAGTCGCGGGAGATGTGACCGGCCTCGCCGCACTGGTAGCAGGTCTTACCAGCTGTGTTCAGAGGGCCACCATTTGGCGCGGTGCAGTCCCGGGAGATGTGGCCGAGTTTTCCGCATGCGTAGCATTTCATAGCCTGGGCCTGGCAATCCCGGGCAAAGTGGTTGGGACCACCGCACTTGTAGCACGTAGCAGGTCGGGGGCCGCCGGCAAAGCCGCCGCGCCCGAAGCCTCCTCCGTATCCAGCACGGGCGACAGGCCCGCCACGTCCCAGTCCAACCCCAGCGGGATTGGGGCAAGCTCGGGCCAGGTGACCGGGCTGGCCGCAGTTATAGCAGCGGCCATTCGCACCGGTGCCGGACAGGCGTAGAGTAGGGCAGTCAGCCTGGACGTGTCCAAGCCCCTGGCAGTGATAGCACTGCTTGGCCTCGGTGGTACGAGGCAGGGGGCACTGGTTGGACTCGTGTCCTGGAGAATGGATGATGATGAGCCAAGATAAACCCAAAGCACGGATCCCTTTGCGACAGACTTACCCGGCTGCTTGCAGTTGTAGCAAAGGCGCTCAGCAGAGGAGCAGACCTCGGCGTAGTGGCCAACGTTGCCACACTTGTAGCATGCTCGACGCGATAGGGAAGACATAGCGGCGAGTCTATGATTCTGTGTAGTTCCATCATCAGCACAGCACCTCACGTAAGCTTGATCTCCATCCGTCCACTCCTTGATGAGCCGTTTGCAGCGGTGTGGTGGCAAGTTAGTCTTGTCCGGTCCCAGCCAGTCTTCAATCGAAGTGGCAGGCATCTCGCCACAGCCATTCGCTGTATGAACAGGCCCGGGTCGCTCAACTCTCGTTTTGGGGGAAGGCGGGCAGAAGTGAATTATCGCTCAATATTTCAACTAACGGCCATCCACTAGACAGTTGATGATGTCGGACGGTCCCGAATGCGGTAATAAGGTGTCGCCACGTGCTGTTTGTCGGGTAAAAGGGCCCCCACGACAATGAAACCATTTTGCAGAGTGAAGGATCCGTTGAATACCTAAGGTCCATGTGGTCTGCCAGAAACCTGCAGGTTTGGCTGCATACAGCCTGTGCGACACAAAATGCGAGATAGACAACTAATGGTCACGTATATCCTGGGTCCCTCCTTTTGCTCTATCTCGGTTTATGTATGCGCGCCGGGTCGTATCGCATTATTTCGCAATTTCAGTTCCGGGTCGTGAGGCGTTTTATAATCAAGTAGCAGGCCATCATCGTACACGTCGCTGCACATGCGGGTTCCTTGAGCGGTGAGAATGTAGTTGAATGTTGGCGGCATCCCTTTTTGTGCGTAGCCTGCTGAACGGGGCGGCTTATGAATGTGTCGGTGGCAACATGGGGAAGAATCTGTTGTCGCCCAAGAACGGCTGTCACGATAGTATAGTATTATCGCATCCCAAGTATCAAGTCGGCGGCGCATCCAGTGTCCATCGCGGGATAATGGCCAAAAGGAAGTAAAAATTGGTTTCGTTGCGCATTGCCGGTATGGTTGTCTCATTGGGTTAGGTTCATCGTAAGGTTGACGATCTGATCAATAGTTGTCGCACAGAGAGACCTGGGAGAGAGAGTCTGGCCCTGTCGCTGTACCACACACCATCTGCGCGCAGGCGCTCAAGAGTCCAAATAAAAATAATAGTTAAAGAATAAAAATATAAAACGTTCCAACTTACTCTTCAAACCTTACAACACACACACAAAAAGTTTCCCGGATTATCCTTCAACTTTGACTTCTGCTGTCCGTCAACAACCGTCGACCTTCTTCTTCTTCTTCTCTTCTTCAGCTGCTTCTGCTTCCGAGCTTCGTACTACTCTCCAAACACTGCGACCACCGAAGGGTTGCGATATTCGATGCGATGCGATGCGATATTGTGAGAGAGGGAAATTTTGTGAGAGTGGAAAGAGGAAGGCGAGCGAAAGGGAACCTAAAGAAGGATTGGGCTGGCCCAGAAGCCTGGAAGCAGCAAGCAAGGCAAAGGTGGATCCCACACGGGCGAAGGGGCTCGTCACTGGTTTCTACTACCAAGTATTCACGCTACTTTTTTTTCTCTCTCTCTTCTTTTTTTTTAAATTCTTTTTTTACTCTTTTTTCCCTTCTCCTCTTTTCTTCTTTCCAAGATCGTCAAATCTATAGGGCCAAGTGGCTAATTCTGAACTTTCTCTTGCCCTACTTGCCTACTTTTTCGCCCTACACTAGACACACATACATACACATACACACACACTTATACACACATACATACACACGTATAGACCATTCCTTGCACCTAAATACATACATACCTTAGCGCGCTTTGGAATGTTTGCGAGAGGTAGTACATCATACGGTGACATAAAAATTACATACCATACGAAGTACCTTAGAGCTTGTACTAGTGTATATCCGTACGCATACGTACCTACATAACGTACTATGTAGGTTATATACATTCATAGTATATACCTCCATACGTAGTATATCCACATACAATCTGTATGTATATACAACATACGTACATCACACTACACCCCGGATAGTTGGTCTCTCTTATGACTATCCTCCTTCATCAGGCTCCAGCACCCTTGCCGACGATGATTTCGCATTGTGGTGCTGGTGCGTGGAAGAGAGGGCCGACTATACCACTTGAAGGAAAGAAACGCCTGATGGAAGCAACCATCTACTTCACGCTACCAGTCTGTCCGTCTTATTCTCCTCCAGTAAGAAGAGAGAGAGCCCCCCATTTTCTGTCTCTGCTGTTTTGTGCTCTGCATGACCATCCACTACTTCGTATACGTATCTCTCTTATACGGCTTAGCTTAACCTAACACATTCTGCCACTTTAGCGAGATATCCGGCGCTGGCTGCTAACGAACAAACTACCGAGTAATCTCCCTTTTCACGTGTTGTCTTCTTTTTCCCGAGGTCGATTTCATTCGAGGTGGCAAGGTGGTTTTGAGCTACCTGAGACCTTTTTTCATCCCTCTGAAAGACTAATAAAAGACAGTACAAATCTATAGGTACTCGGGTTACAAACTGCTGCTACGGCTGCTGTCTCTCCCTTGGGTCCGACTCGGAAAGACAGAAGGTATGTAATAAGTGTGTATTCGATGAGCTAGAGCCAGCCGGCCAACCAACCAACCAACCAGCCTACCTAGAGTCGCATCGACAATTACTACAGACATTCGTACGGAGCGTCAATCATGCCTTAGCTGAACTGTATCGGGGTCGTGAATCCGTCCGTCTAACTGAACCCCACATCATGGAACCGGATGGGCGAAGGATTAATGAGCAAGAAGGTCTGGGCAATGCGGGCAAGGGGCGGCTCTCGCCAGAAACATGTCTGTTGGCAGTCGAGGAATGGAAATGGAATGAATGGCCTTAAGTAATACCTAATAAGGGTTAGAAAATATGCAGCCCCAACAGCCCTGCCAGCAGAGCGCACAGCTGCCAGGCTGCAATACGCATACATAGGTAAATTGTAATACCTGTGTAGCCTTCCATTCGACGAGTCGCATCTTGTGCCGCTTTTCAGCGTTGGAGCCCAGCGAGATTGATGCTTGCTTCCATGCCGTGCCCGCCACCACCTCGGCCCAATCCACGGCCCCGGATCCCAGCCAATCACAGGCCCGTCGCAACGCCAGAAATTGCAATAGGTATATACATGTATGTACATCCTTCTCGCTAATTTTGTACATAGAAAATACGTACATACGCACATACGTATGTATATATCTCGTACATACCCGGGAATTCCAGAAATGGCAAAAATGGGCTACCGCCCCGTTGATCCCAACCTATGAACCGGGCGTAACTGGCGTACATAAGCACATGGAAACCTGCACATCTTCCTGCGTCTGTCAGCATCTACGAATGCGAAATGGATATTAAAAATGTGACCGTTGGTGCCAGTACATGTATGTAGGTTATGTATGTATGTACGTACTATGTAACCTATGTATGTCGGTGCTGCATGTGTCGCAAGGCGGCCCCGCAGGTACCTAGGTACCTAATTATTAACTGCCTGGCAGCCTGGCTCAACCACGTAGTACAAGTTTCGGGGTACCTGACAGCTCTTCCGTCAGAGTCCTGGAGCCCGGCGCCTGGATCCTGGGTGATCACATTTCATCATGTTCACGATATCCGAGGCGGCCTCATTTTCTTTAACCTCTCTTGTTCAGTCGGTCCGCCTTAGGCGGTTTCGAAGGTTAATAAATATCAAGATGCTCCATATCATACATCCTTAACAGTGGCATGTAAAACCCAATACATACATGCTCAATCACATGAAAGAGAGAGTCTATACCTAAAGCCTACCTTGCTCGCTCGCATAGAGCGGAGTCTACCATAAGTGTAGGCATTATGTGTCTACCCATCCATCCACCCATCCAAACATATGGACCATACGTAAGCAGACACCATGACGATGATGCCCTCATCCTGCTCGTCCTTCCGGTAAGGAAATCTCAAACCCGCCCCCGATCGTCACGACACCTGACCCTCCCCCGACCGACGATGTCACCTCGTTACAAGTATTATGTGCGAAGTAAAAATGCGCATGGGGGAGAACCCGACCCTGACCCTCTTTGCCCCTCCTTCACTCACTCGCAGAGCCGTATCTACTGTACTGCGCATGTGTCAGATATGTAGAACAGGATTTCTGCCTTGTCGCAGAACGTCGTACCTATGAAATCACACGGAATCCTACCGTGTATCGTGTATGTATGTATGTACGTTGGTGGGTGGATTGCATAGAAAGATACATATAAAACCCCGTTTACCTAGTCTGCGTTGGGTTATATTAGCCGTGGTTTAATTTAACCCGATCTCCATACATGCCTACGTACGAGGGGTATGTACTGTATGTGTGGTTTAATGAGATGAGTGCCCCATGTGCGTGACCGCGCATCGCGTCAACGTCGCCGTCGCGTTATGTCGTTCCGTGGACCGCGATCCTGCCCTGCCCTGCCCTCTCCATAATAAGGTTTTTTCACGCCATCGGCGCCAGACATCAAATTGCGTTGCCTGTTACAGTAGAGCCATTTGGAATACAGATAGGCTATAAGGGAGGCATGACTGAAAGCACAATTTACATCTATTCCCACTTCGAGCTATCTACACCTATGTATGTAGGAAATAGGTAAATCCTCATGTCCAAACTAGGGACTCCATTCAAAATGAACAACCCTCCCCCCAGCGCCGGGGATAGATAATAAGACCCTTGAAATTCTGCGACACACAGATTGTGCACGGATTTACACCGGTCAGATTTACCTTAATTTTCTTTCCTAGCTGTTTTTCTTTTAATCATATACTCTGCTGCTAGTACAGTCTATACCTCACACATATACGTTTGTATACACACATATACGCAGTACACACACACACACACACACACACACACACACACATATACATATACATGTATATATTCCCCAGCCATCCCGTATTATTAAGCGTTAGGTAGGTCTTCCCGTATTCTCCGCCGCCGCCGCCGCCGCCACCCCCGTTTCTGATGGGTGGTGCGGCGGTACAAACGGCCCGTCAGGAGGCGGGACCATGGATCGAGGGCGCGCCTCGACCACGTACTCGATGCCGTCGTCGGATGCGTAAGACGGCGGCCGGGCCTGGCCCGTCGTCGGACGGGACTCTCCGTGTCCGCCACTTTCGGGCGACGCTTGTTCGTTCCGCTGCCAAAAGATGCGGTCGGGATCCACGCGCTATCGTAGTATATAGTCAGTGAAAACATCCATGTCGTGGCGCGTAGAAGACATTTTGGCTAGGTGGAACGACCACATAATGTTATGTAGTAGTAAAGGGGGTGGGGGGGAAGGCGGAGCATCGTGATGAAATGTATGTACATACCACACTCTCGCGCCACAGCCCATAAGCCGGAGGCTGCAGCTTATCTAGATCGCTCTCGATGCCGGCAGCCTCTTCGTCGTGTGCGAGGATGACCCTGATCGGCCGCCGAGGTACGGCGTAGCCGCCGGGCTCCATGCGCTCGGGCATAGATAGGCGGTGCTCCTCTTCCTCGTTCGGCGGCTTGATGACGAGCATGCAGATCCTGATTAACCCGTGACAAAAGAAGATAGTGGCGAACAGAATGATGAGGATGAGGAGCACGGTAAACTCGCTACCGTTGATGTTCTTCGTGATGGAGAGGGCCAGGTCTGCATACGTACACGATCGTCAGTTCTCTCCTCTCAATCAAAGCGTTCTATTTCTGTCGGTAGAGTCGATTCACTCACAGATGGTAAGCATGAGTAGCAGGAAAATACCCGACACGAAACAGCGCAGGACGTGGGCCCGTATACGCCGTGACCTGATCCAGGGGAAACAGAACAAAAATCTCTTTGGGGCATTTTCATCCGATGAGCCACCCGACCCGGACTCGTCCCGTCGGCGATGTCGCCGTCTGGCCCTACTCATGATGTTGGCCAAGTGCGACTCCGCCGGGTCGGCCCCTCGAAATCGTGGACGCCGCGAACGTCCTCCAGCATCACCACCGCTCGGCACGGCCGGTTGGGGGGCAGCAGGCAACCGCTCGGTGTGTGACTGGGCCATCGAGGGCCGGGCAGCGGGCTCGAGCGGTCGTTCCGACTGGGTCGGCGAGGGCGCTCGCGTCAGGTTACGAGTCAGGTTCGGGAGACCCAGCGTGAAGCGTGGCGTCTTCGGGCTTTCGTCCTCGGGTCCGTCACGACCGGGTCCCTGCCTTCTTCCCTCCGTACGCAAACGGCCCGTGAGTATAGCTGGTAAATGTCGATGGCTGGTTGACGGGCGTCTCGTACGCGGCTCTCGTTGCTCGCCCATTTCCGGCTGCCTCGGCTGTTCCGTATCCTGACCTGTCCGCTCCCCCTCCGACCGTTCCCGGCTCGGAACATTTGTCCGGATGAAGTCCATTACTGCTGGGCGGTCGATTAACACCTGTATATCCTCGAGCCTCGGGTCAAGCTGATGTTATCGATCGCCGCGGCTATGCATGCTTTTGTTCGACGGCCCCGTCTGTTGTCCTGGACCCCGAGGAGGCCAACGACAATTAACAACTCTCCAGACGAAATCCGTCTTCTGACGGAATTAAATGATTGATACAAGTAGACTAGTGCGTAGACAGAGGCTCGTGTCAGTACGATTTTTCCGGATTTCTATTGGCAGTAGCCACCGCGTTGTTGTGTGCAGGCCGCGGTTTGGTTGGTTTCGGGCTCGAAGAACCTCGACGAATCGATTCTGGGTGGTCAGGGAGTCTCCGGGTGTTTGCACCTCCAAAGTATTGATTGATGTCTTAGATGACAATATTAAACTCGGGCCAGCCAATTTCAAAAGAAAAAATAAAATAAAATAAAAACCGGGTGCGGAACGAAGGTGTGTGGTTCGGGATTGTTCAATTAGAGACAGAGAATGGAATCAGGGCTGCCAGAGCCTACAGCCGAGAAGGAAGAAAGGTAGAGTCAGAAGTAACAGATTCACACAACTGGAGGGAACAAAAGCTGAGACAAGAGAGAGAGAGGGCGAGCGAGCGGAAATGCCAAGACTGCGAAGCGATGCTGGCTGTAACTGGACACGAAAGAGAGACTGAGACGTCACGGCGCTTGACGATATCCGGGGAAAGTATAGATAACCAGAACGGACGGACGAGAACACACAGACAAAGAGAGAGATTAGCCTAGGGAGTCAAAACTCCATACTCCATACAACACACATAGGAGTCGGGACGGATAGACGGGGATGGTCACGATAACATTGGTAAAGTTGCATAAGGGAGATCACAAAACACGCAAGGGGCAAGTACTAAAATAAGGGCAGCCGATCGATATCATTGGTGACGCTGTTCCTGACAGGGCATGCATTGGCTCGTGTGAGACTCGATGCAAGGGTATTGCCGACGACTACCGTTTCGGAATTGAGGCGACGCTAGACCACTTATAACTTAGGTAACATCGAGATGGACTCATACAGACACTACATACATACATACATAAAGGCAGCTCAGGCACAGAAATCGTGTGTGCCAGAACCTAAACATAACCTGATTACATCACTGAGGTCGGGTGTAGTGTGGCAGGCAGATGAAGCTATTTTGAATAGCTCTCCGAGACCATACTTTAAACTGAACGTATAGACGACATCTCATATATGAGATGACCCAGCGGGCACACAATAACACAACAATTACACAATACTTAGTAAGCTAACGTCTCATATAACAGACGACCTGTAAGATCAAGTTGTGTCAGAAAATCTTGGGACAGACCGAAGACAACAATCATTGTGAACTTTATCACTCCAAATGCAATAACAACATCAGAAGACAAATTGAGCGTATATCATATCCATTCTGATTCTAGGAATACAGGTATTTCTCTCTGCTCTCTACGTATGTGCCCTGCCGCCCCGACAATCCGGACCTTGTCATGCGTCTCCCCACGGTCTTCCACATCCTTACCCGAACCTCCAAGTCTAGTAATCATCGCTTTCTCTTACCCTTGTCCTTTAAGTCAACGTCCTTGAAGTCCGTATTTGCTGGCCTGACCTTGCTATCGCTCATATGAGCGCCGTGTTCCTGGCCGAGGTTCTCGAACTCCATGTCGGCCGGCTCAACTTTGCTGGCCATGTGCGCGCCGTGCTGTTCCCTGTGCTCAGCGCCGTCCGGATCGGCAGGCCTCACCTTCGGTTGCATGTGGAACGCGTGTTCTCGCCGCGAGGCCTCCACGTCAACCGCATAGTCTCCGGTGTGGGGCCTGCCACCCCGAGTCTCTTGCTTCTCGAAGCCGGGATACGGTTGGACCTTGGGCGTCATGTGCGATGCATGATCTTGTGATCGGTTCCTCGCGTAGTCATCGTCCGACCCGCCGTCCACGGATGAAACCTCTTCAGCCTCCTCCGGGACAGCCTGGCCCATGACACATTCTCGCTCAAAGTACGCGTTACGGGGTAGTGCAGCATGTTGGTGTTCAAGCCCGGCTCCCGGTGGGCCTGGAGGATTGACGCCGTGCAGCTCGACTTGTGGATGATCATCTTTGTCGCTGTCGCGGCTGCGTTTGCTTCGTAGACTCCTTTTGCTCACTTTGCGAACAAGATCACTAAACCTTTCCACGCTGTGATTAAAGTCACCCATAAACTCGTCTGCTCGCCGTCCAATTTCGTCGCGAGCCAGGTTTACCGCTTGGCGATTTAGATGAACCCCTTCGTCGATTAGGCGATTCCTCTTGCGTATCTCGCTCCATCGCGTTAAAGAACCCATTTCGATAATATTCATGCGGCGAAGCTTCTCGGACGGGTTTCCAAGAATGATAGGTCTCTATCCGACATCATCCTCGGGAACTTCGGAAACATCTTTACCAGTGGACTTTGCGGCAGCGATTACAGAAGCGCGACGGCGGATACTGTCCCGACGCTCTTCGGTCCACCTGTCCATTTCCATAGTCTTCGAATGTGGGATGATTAGGACTCTCTGGAATCGTGCGAAGACCCCTAAGAGTAACAGTGTGAGTACGAGCAGTATGGATGCCACAACACCAGTTGCAGCTCTTTGGCCGAGGTTTCGGGTCGCCATGCCGCCGATTCCAGTCGCCCCTGCGGCAAATACAAAACCAATGCTATGAATGATGTTCCATCCAGCCGTAACACGAGGGAAGGACGAGTAATTTGTGCGCTTCTGGCCATCCTTAGAAGATTTTTGTTGCCCGGTCATTCCCGGCTGAAGATCAGAGCAATCCCATGTCTCCATCAAGATACCATTGCATTCGGCTATCGCAAGGCATGACAGGAAACCGATCATAGCCGCAAATAGGCAAGGTACAGCGATGTGCATAGGCGGCCCGGAGGAGACAACAGTGTATAAGGCGCCTGCAATCGGTAGTACAAGTACAAAGATAGCCCGGCGAACTAGGTGAGACGTCCAAGTCACCTTTCTGTCAAAAGTCATGCTATTTGATAGCGGACCCGTGGAGCGGGCCCTCGAGAACACATTTGCCATCTGGAATGGCACCGCCGCAAGTGCGCCGAGTGCGATCGACGATACACAGGCTCCGACGAAAGGCGGCCGGAAGCGATAGTACCTGGAAGAAAGAGATCCCAGAAGCTGCCGGTGTTAGCGTAAATGCAAAGTCTTACAACAGACTGGTTCCCTTACCACGATAATAAGGACGACTTGGGCGTAGATCCATGCCGAGTACACAGCCATGATAGCGAAGCCAGGCTGACGAAGCATCTCAAGAGAAAGGGCGGCTCCATGATACACTTCCTGGCCCTACCACTTCGGTCCATCTTGGACTCGATGCATCATGATTTCACCTCGAGCTACTCATCGAGACACTGCAGAGCCAACTCTGACTTCGGCTACAGACCGTCTCCAGGCCGAACGGCGGACTTCGGGACAGAGAACGTTGAGGACAAGGACAACGGCGATACAAATGATACTGATGTAGAGACCCCAGGATGGCTGTAGAGAATCAATCACTAAAGCGCCAACCAAAAAGCCGACACCCAGAGAGCCGATGAAGCACCAAGTCCAGACTCCAAGCCAGACTCCAAGCCCGCCTCCATGCCTTCTTACATCGGCGCGATCAACCACCTCCTGGTGGGGGTTCCTGCTCATCAGAGACGCACCGAAAAGGTCAGTTAGAATTGAATGGAAATTCACGTTAGCGAAACCCAGCGCACATCCCATCAGGCCCCTGGGGAAAAGCAAAGCCCACCTCCAGACGCTGGTGTATGGAGACCTAAGCGTGCTGACCGCAATAGCTTGTGGGAATAATAGCGGCATAGCCAGGCACAAACTGCAGACAATGTACGTTTTGCGGCCGTGCAACAGAGATAGCGGCCAGCAGAAGAATGTTGAGAGCGCCATACCAAAGTATAACGCAACATTCCCAATGATTGCGTAGTGGTGCAAGTCAGTAATGTAGTATTGGATCGACGGGACCAGTCCTGCGTAGATTCCAACCAAAACCCCTATCAGGGCAGTGCTGAGGCACGCCACTGAGGCTACGAATCTTTTTCGAGCGGAAGACCAGTCGCGGGCGATAGGCGGCTGTCGCTTGACAGACTTGACAAGGCTAAACCTTTGCCCATCTCTGATGCTGACGTGAGACTTGTTCCGGAGGCTTATGTTGCGCACCTCATGGGGCCGCATGGGGGCCGCTTTCCGCCGGGAAGATCCTGTATTTCCAGCCGAGAAGTTATGGTTGTGGCTCCGGCTTGGTGCTCCGACGCCTGAAGCCCCCGTGCCTTGCCCGTCATCAGCGTTGTACTGGGTCGAGAAATCTATCACATCGTTGGATGTGCTGCCATCTAAGCTACAGACGTCTAAGTCTCTAGAACGAATCTCGGAGGACGTGCTGCTTTGCTGGAGCCGACCGTGGTTGCTTTGAGTAGCGGCATCCCCTTGTAAATTTCTGGAACTGTTTCGAGGTCCGATAGGTGGTTCGTGGAAAACACGGATATAGTCTCTAACCTCTCTGCGGTTGGGGGCGTCCTTGGGATTGTTTACTCCATGGCTGCCCTTCGACTTTCGCACAAGTTTCCGGAGGCTACGGCCGCTAGTTTTCCTAGCACGTACGCTAGATATCCGATCTGGGAGGGTCGGCCCTCTGATATTGCCACTTCGCATGCCTGGCTTGTATAGACCGAGGCGTTTTAACGACCTTAGGGGCAAGGCCTCACAACCATGAGCCAAGTCTTCGACCGCGCCGACATGAATATTTGGTGGCGTCCCGGCCAATATCAACTCATGCACAGCATCGTTTGAATCGCTTCGAAAACTCTCACGAACACTTGGTGGTTCAGATGATCGATAAACCTCTTCTGATGTGTTTTGGAAGTGAGGTCGAAGGCTTCCATCGTCGACATGTCTACAATAGTCTTTTTCGGAAACCTCGTTAGCGATATTCAATGCTTCGCTCAACAGCTCCTCGAGATCGTGCATCGCTGCATCCATCACTCCAGCGTCAGCCGCATTCTCTCCAGAGTAAGTTGTTACCCTAGACAATACCGAGCCTCTCTCATTCTTCGGGTAATCTTCATGGTCCTGGTGCCGCGGATGGAGTTTTTCAGGTAACTTGGTGAATTTAGAGCCATCCGATTCTGGGTACCCTAGAAGCCCGCGAAGCCAAGTGGCAGTACGTCGGGGGTCAATTCTCTCAGCGATTGAGTTGTTCTTCAAATGGTCGCTCTCATCGTTTTGGAGGAGTTGATGAGCTGGCGACATGGAAGTTATTGGCCCTTGGCTCCTATTCCCAAGATCTTGAGAAGCGGACTTTTCCGTCCAAGGACCGGAATCAATCGGTGGCTTTCCGACCTCTTCAGCACTTTCGTTGTTATGACGCACGTTCTCTTGATTGATACCAATCCCAATGAGCTTTGAAGCAGCCTTTGAGACAATATTAGAGCTTTCTTGAGAAGTAGAATATCGACTAGTGCTCCGTGAAGACTCAATTTCAACAGGCGGAATAGAAACAGACTGGTCCTTTGACCTTGCTTGAGTTCCAATGCTCTCCCGATGCTCGGGGCGGGAAGGTGAGTGATTTTCAGCGTTTTCGACAAAATCGAGAATCTCATTTCTGTTCCCTCCAAGTTTCGGGAGAAATCCCCAGTATAACGTTGCTTTCGAGGATTCTGAATTCTGTGAGGGCTGTACGGCTGCTCCCGGGATGGGGTTCTGCTCTGTCTCAGACAACAGAGCTGATGACTCGTTGTGAGGCTGCACCTTTTCAGTCCAGGCGTGTCCTTGATGAGCATCATTGGGAAGAGAGTCATGCCCAGAGCTCTGTGAAGAAACGCGATCTAGAATTGGGCGTGCTTCGGGTGTGTGAGTTCGACTATGATGTAGGTGCTCTAGCGTAATATCCGGCGCGGTGATGGGAGCATCGTATTCGTAGATGATTTCTTCCTCTGCGACCTCATCAGGGGCAGGTTGGACTTTTGAGACGCCATGGTGTTCCTGATTACTTTCATCGCCATAGTATGGTTGCATAGCGGGCCGGACTTTGACGGCAGAGGTATGGCCTCCATGAATATGATCAGAGACATCAACTTGCCCCGCACACGGGTTATCACCGGTAAGGAGGTAATGTACTTGCCCGATCGAGACGTTGTTCGTCAGGCCAGTCAAGGAAGAGCTGCTCGGTGGTGACCGGATTGGAGATTCACGTTCGACGGGAAGTCCCGCATCACAGAAATCCGCATCTGCAACCAAGCCAGGATGATGTATTTTCGCATGTGTACCCGGAGGATGCATCGTCGGGTCGATGCAGACTCTCGTAGGTCGTGGAGACTCACTGATGTGAATTGCTTGTTCGTACTGTAGCATGAGATCCGTCTTGGAAGACTGACGTGTCGGGATCGATACCCTTCGATGCTTGGGCCTCTGGGTGATATCTCGACCTGTTGACCGTAATGCCTCTCGAGTCAAGACTGGGGGTATAGGCGCCTCCTTCTCCACCGAATGCTCGCGTGACAGGTTGGTTCTCAACAAGCCATGTCGGTAGGCCCCGCTCCCTGAACCCGTGGAACGGACAGATGACGGACGGTTGCTGATAGGCCTCAGCGAAGGATTCGAGTTGCTAGGACGCAGGTGTGACCCAGACGAAGGTTCCATGTTGCTAGTTATTCGAGGTCTCGCCGCAGCTCTCTTGGTGCCAGGTCTCCAACGGTCGACCAAATTACAATAGAGAATTTTCTATTGTCTGGTCGTCGGGATTCTGGATTGATAGATGACCCCTGCTTTCATGACAAGAGATAGCGCGGATGTCAGCCAAACCCTCGGACCATGGGGACAGAGGGCTTCAACCGGGTTAGAATTTCGAAGTAAAAGTCTTATACACACAAGAGTCACCTAACGATTGTCTTGTATTTGCTTGATTCTTTAGTGATGGAGATGTGGATGTAGATATTCTTCAGGGTTGTTCTAAAGCATTGATGGAAAACTTACATGGAGCACATGGGTAGCGGCGAAGCGCAGAAGCTCAGAAAAGCCTACTAAGATAATAGAAAGGAGAAATAGGATGATTGGTGTGGATATGAATGCTTTTTAGACAAGAATAGCGGTGTTTAGGAAAGACGACCTTAGGTATGTATAAGATCGACGAGTGGGAGGTTGTCGGTAGAACGTTGAATAAAGGATGAAAGATGATGGAGGTATATTGTCCATATTTCATAGATTTAATAAGGGTAGGCAATATTCCAAGTTCTCCTTCCAATCCTTCTCTACTATGCCTACCTCAGGTATGGTCATAGATGCCGTTTATATTCAAATATGTAAACTTAGTATCATGGAAGTTGGTCGTGGGCTACATTTTCAAGAGGAACCCTCTTTTGTCTGTATTAATTACCTTTTCATCTACACATCCGGATAGGAAAGCGCCTTACAGAATTGTAAAGTCTAGCAAGTAATTAGACGGTCTCGATACATGGAGATAGGTAGCTTAAAAGATCAATATTAGGTAATATTAACCTACATGTGTACAATATACCTAAAGAAATTCTAATCTTTCTCAAACACTGAAAAACACATAACTAAGTACTTTTACATGACCAAGTTAGAAAGTCGGGAGTTCCAAAGATTAGGGTAGCTTTTCTTGATATATTTATATTATATAAATCGTGTTCACCTTAACCAGCACCTAAGCGTTTAAAACGCACATACAGAATAATAGTCAAACTTCTGCCACAGAAATAATCATCGCCTGGTGGTAATGGGCTATTCAATCTTCGGGAGCTTCAGATATTACCGGATTCCTACTCGATTGTGGTTGGGCTTGACAGAATCAGGGGTACCAGCAATCTAAGCGCTCCGAGCAACTAAAAAACCCCGTTTCTACGTATGTATTAGACAAACTTGATAATAACGATAATGAGGACTGGTAGGTAGTAAAAGACGACTTACAGAAGCCTTTAGTAGGCTTAGGCGCTAGATTCTGTCAGTAATGGAGTTTGCTCAGATATTATGTGAGGACTTACAAGCTGGTAGGAATTAGCACATCTTCTACCTACATAGTCATATCAGGGCGTGCTTGCTTACCTGGGGGTCCGGTAGGGGTTGGGAATGCCGTTGGGAACGAGAAATCGGTAGGCCAGCTCGTAGGGAACTCCGTGGGGATGGAGAATCCAGAGGGGAGCGAGAAGCTCGTAGGAAAGGCCCAGCTGGTTGGGATTGGCAGGTCTATTGCTCGGTTAGCACAGTTTAAGCTTTTGGCCGGGACTAACAACGTACCACCCCCATTGGTGCCAGTTGGAAGGGGAACTGTTATGGCTTGGTCAGTATATTATTGCTATCTCAGAATACATGTACAACGAACAGTCAGTCCCTAGTGATTATGTTAGCTCACGTTCCCGGGAATAGAAAAAATCACATCTTCTCACAGTCAGTTGGCCATTCAGTTGGCAGCCAGGTAGGGAGCGAAAAGGGCTGAGTAGGAAGCGGAGGCACGCTGAAACTACCGGTAGGGAGCGGAAAGCTGAGAGTAGGAAGCGCCCAAGCTAAGCAGTAATTCGTATTAGTAACAACATCTCACTGTAAACATCGCGAACTCACACTCAGTTGGGAACAGCTGACGCTTCTCTTCGTCCTGTTTGACAGGTGCTGCGGCACACAGACCGAAGAGCAATAAAGAGACAACTCCCTTCATGATTTATATCGGTGGATTATCAAGAGGATCTAGGAGGGTTTGGTAGTTGTCTTGTGAATGTGGTTCTTGGTGCTGAGCCGGAGTGTCCAGAGATTCCCAGGCAAGGTATATATAGTCGTAGTTCGACGGAGAGTGTCGCCATTGACAACTACGAGTCAACACCCTGACCCACGAAAACCTCGGTCACGGTCTTTCGGCAAATAAGTTGATCACGACCTTGAAGCTGTCGTGACTCTAGCCTAAAGGCCAGAGGCCAGCACGACATTCATCAAAGGTGACGGACATACCCTGTTCGGCAGACTCATGCAGGTACGCTAGCGGGTCATTCCCCAATGCCGGTCATCTCAACCACGTGTTTCTAGCGTTCCAGATAGCCGGTTGGTCAGTTGAACGAGGATACAGACCTCATCCTCTCTGCGTACAACTCACAGCAGGGGATGTCCTCAGATCAGCATGTCAATATTCTCTATTAAGATATCTTTTCTCGCTCCGGTTTAGTATCATCACATGTGGTGTAATATTCCGAAGCCTTACGGGAGTTGTCTAGAAGATTGCGAAATCGACCGTTTCCTCTCCTGGTAACGTAATGGATAACGGAAGAAGACTTGTCACATTCGTTACATGTATGAAACCTACACAGTAAAGCTGCTGTAGTGTTGGTAGCGAAGTGTATCTCAGGTGTATTAATTTAACCGTTTAACCAATCATTCGATCATGTCAAAGATAGTAAACGACATTGGCGATCCGAATGCCTCTTTATTGGACAGATGCGGGGTCGCTTAGTTAGGCTGCAGATTGAATGCATGGGCAGGTATTCATCAATTGATGGAAGCATCCATGTCACTCACGATGGTTGAATAGATGTTGTTATGGTTGGGGTTGTCAAGTGGTGAGATGAAGAAATTGTTGCGTCTGAGACCGGCGGAGCGGATGTTATGGTAGTATGAAAGCGGTTACGGAAGAGCCGAGGGAATGATGAAAAATCTTAAGAGGCATTAGCTCGTAAATAAGACCCATCAAGACACCATCATTGACTCAACAATGCTACATACAAGAACACTATAGGTAAAATCATATGTAGGGAAGTGATACTACTACCAAGAGAGTTTTAGGAACAGGTCTTAGCTGGGTACTTAGATGAAAAACCTTTCTTGCACATTTATTATATATTAGCCTAGGATGCTGTAAAAATGAACTTTCGTCATAATATTTCAATGGAAATATTAAATCGTCTGATGGCTTATATTCAAGAGGACGAACTTAGTCACTTCTTCGGTGCGGGCTTGAACGGATATATTTACATTCGTTTAAAGGTTTCGTTCTCTGTAGTTAGATACGGAAAGTATCTCTTATCTGTTTTACATTTCTTATATATATGGACGATGAGGCACCAGGTGAATAACCGTATAGCGGTGATAGGTGTCGAGCCTATCTCACCTTATAACTCAACTGGCTCAATCATGTCCTGACGCCGCACCTCTCACGGATGGTTACACTCGCCCATCTATAGATATAGATGTATCTTTGAGGTATTATGCCATCTCCCTGCAACCTAAAAGGCTTTAGGATGTAGTTGATGAGTTCTCACTCTAGGTAAGGCATACGATATAAGCAGTCAGCCTCATGCAATATCATGCAGATGAGAGGGCTGTGAACTTAGCGAATGGAGACGTAATTGGTCGTCGTGGCCGCCAAGCAAAATTGATTATCGAGGGCGTATGTATAAGCCAATCCAGGCTTCAGGACGGCACCACAGCGGCTTCAGCAGAAAACTCAGCCGCATCAACCGAAGCTGAAATAAAACCCCCCCTTCATGGTAAGTTCAACTTATAATGAAGACTCAACTCACACCTGCGAAAATGTAACCGGTGTTGCGTGCCTATTTAAAGGGCTGTATTTGAAATAGAGTCGATTGTTGTTACATTATACTTACTGTCACTTGCGATAAAGACTGCGATATATAGTGAGAAGAACTAGGTGTCATCTCCTTAGATTAATTTTACTAGAGTCCAGAGGCAAATCCTATAGGTAAGTACATCTTGTAGGCAACGAATATCGAGTTCCAATACACGCCTCGCGCTAGGTTTGAGGTCTCAAGGGACTAGAGAAATCAGGCTAGCGGTCGGCGAGCCAAGAACGGTGATGATGATGCTGATGGTGATAATGATGACGATGAAGAAGATGGATGGAAAGGACCGTAGGCCCCACTGCAATCTCTATCACATACAAGGTACGTACGCAATTGGTGTCTTGTAACCCAGCAGCTGCGGCGGGCTGTGTGGCCTGTGTGGTATGGAAGGTTCCAAAGATTCTAGACCGCCCACATGAAGTCTAGATACTACTAGTATCGGACGAACGACTGCTAAAATGTACATACAGTAGTTACTGTGGCTAATAGAGTGAGTTAGGTTCGATTCCTACATGTAACAGCGCTATTGGTATTCGCTCTATTAGCTCATCTACAGTATACCTAGGTAGATAGACCTATGCTATATGATTTGTACATGCATAACATATCCTGTAGTGCAAACGATGACGACACTGCCCGAATAAGCTTTAGTACCTGAGATTCATGGGAAAGTCAATTCAACCTTAGGTACTTAAAGTATACTACGTACATATCTACCTAGGTATGTAATTCCCGTCCATCCAACAAGGAACATTGTTCTAGTATGTATACAGCTGAACGGACAAGGCGATATTGTGTGTGTGGTGGGATTTTCAGTTTTCACAGCAAAATAGTCGCACGACGGCGAAAGGGGTGGTGGATTACATAGATATGTACTCGTGATATCCAATGTCACCATATTCAGACTAGGCATCCTGATGAACCACGAGCTTTTTTACACCTGCAAGTACCGAAATGCACCAATCACTGCATGATTGCTATGCGAAGCCACCCTTGCCCAGCCCCGTTACATGATCACAAGATGATAAAAGTCTCACATACCAGATAATCCGTAGTTGTCATCTTTACTTTACTCGTCACCTGGCGAGTCTTGACAGATTGCGATTTCGGCTTATATAATATTAATGTTTATCTTATATCTAAATTTTTATACGACGTATCTAACGTTATTCATCTTTACATTGTCTGAAATAAATGTTGAAAACTGACATACACATGTCAAAGTTGGGCAGTGAATACCTACCTAGGTACCTATTCTAAATAAGTAGGTTACTTACCTCCATAGACATGCTTATCGGATCGGGTATATCGGATACCCCGCACCAAAACATCTAATGTTGTGTTTCCCAACTTTGGTTAGTTCTATATACATGTAGGTATACCTTACATACATCCGTATCTATCCATCGCGGAACTTGGTTGGGACTTTGAGTCTTCAATATGCTAGGTACGATTTCCACTGTTTTGCGCAGCAAGCCGCATCAAGGCGCAGCAGCCAGTCGACATACCTACCGACATACCTACCTAGGTAACCTAGTGGACATACATATAGGCTTAGCGGAGTGGGTACCTAGGTGGATAGATTGGAAGAGCTGGTATCTGCAGATTTGGGCAAGTCAATTGTACATACCTCCCTACCTACATATGTACCTTGTGACCATACAGATGACGGTATGTGTGTAAGTACATGTACACATGAACTACGAGCTATTAGTCACGTCTCACTCGCCCCCCAAACTACGGATTCGAAGGTCATCGAACTGGTGCTGTACGTTGCCCATCTCCCGGCACCCGGCTTTCTTTCGACAGAGTCCTGCGTGACACCCACCTCATTGACCCTCATCAGCCCACACCATCACCACCGTTTCCCAGCCCTTTATATATTCTTCCTTGCCATTATCCTCATCCTCATCCTCATCCAGAGTAATCCCAAATCGCCGTATCTTAATAATAATAATAATATATATATATATATATATATATTTCATCGGTTCTTATATTCCAACAGAGCCACTAGGAACAATCTCACTCTGTGACGTCGCTATAGTGAACTTTCCCTTGGTGCGACACCATGGCTCAAGTTTATCGCGAGCGGGATGTACGCTACACGAGGGATGATAGCCCCTCATCTGACGATGACAAGTACACAACCACAACCGTGAGGCGATACAAGGTTAGTGGCGGCAGTCAATCTGGTAGCAGGGTCGTTGAACGCGACCGCTACGAAGAAGACGACGATCGAAGGTCACATTCGCACTCGTTTTCGAACCCTGGTCGTCCGTCCGGTGGATTGCTCGAGGTTGATCGCCGTGTCGAGAGGACCAACTACCCCGAGCGACCAAGATCGGTCTTGGAGCCGTCTGCGCGTACACTTGATCACTATCGCGACGACAATGATCGATACCGAACTGTTGAGTACGAGCACGATCGCGAAGTAGACCGTGATTATTATAATCCTGGCCGACACTCGCGCACCAAGGTTGTTGAGGAGGCCAGCCACGTCTCTTCGCACTCGCCTCGCGACAAGTATTGGGACCGCCAGTCGAGAACCCCGTGGGATGAACTTCGGGAGGGTGATGTTCACGTCGACAAACGTGTTGTGCGTCGGGAGCCTGATGGTGATCTACAAATCAAGGAGAAGACTGTCGATAAACATAGGGACACTTCTCGTGATTACGACGAGCGGGATCTTAGAATCGAGCGTCACACTGTCGAGGAAAGAAGCCCTCACGATGACATTGAGAGATACCGAAGGGAAGTTGATTATTACGCCGCGCCGGATCCCCCGCCGGCACCCGTCATCGTCCGCAATAAGGCTCCCGAACAAAATATTGTCATCCACGAGGCCCCTTCGCCAACTCCTGTCATCGTTCCACGACAGGAACCTACCTATATTGTACTGAGGGATCACCATCACGAGGTTGCCCGTCGTCCTGAGCCCCGGGAGGATGATGATTATTATCGCCGGGAAGAACGACGCCGCCAAGATGACCGTCGTCGCTCTAGCGACAGCTATGATGAGGATTATTACGTCAAGAGAACTATTATAAAGCGAGATCGTAGCGGCAGCTTTGACCATCATAGGAGACGTCATCTTGCCGAAGGCGCCCTCGCTGGGGCTGGTCTTGGGGCTCTTGTTGGCCGTGGTGGCCATGGCAAAGATGGTGAATATCACGATCATCGAGGGCGGAAGGTTCTGGCTGGCGCCGCCTTGGGAGCTCTGGGGACTGAGGCTATCCGACGAGCCAGGAGCGCATATGAAGACCGGTACGGAGACCGGTATGACGATGGTGACGATTATTATCGACGCCACCACCACCACCGGAGCAAGTCGCGCAGTAGACTTGCAACCGGGCTCGCCATCGTAAGTTATTAAAAAGGCCGCATATTGTGGTTGTCGCAAACCGTGATGCCAAATACTGACGTAATTAAAGGGTGCTGCTGCTCTAGCAGTTGCTGGCGGGCTGAAATACATGCAAGATAACAAGGCTGAGAAAGAAGAAGCCACGCGTGGACGTGCGCGCCGCCGACATTCTGTCGATGATTACTCGAGGTCCCCAACTCCATCAAGCCGCGGTCGCAGCCACAGCAAATCAAACATGGCTAAGGCAGGTCTAGCGACTGGGTAAGTGTCGTTGGACTTTATGAATTACCTACTTGTTCAGTGTGAAACTATTACCTTCATCCTTGATAAAATTTCCCTACCAAATTCTCTCGTTATCGGTTACTGACTTTGTAAATTGATAGTGCCGTTGCGGGTTTGGTGAATCATTATAGATCTAAATCTCGAGGGAAGTCTCGGTCCAAGTCTCGACTGAGAACTGGTGAGTCACCTAGGACAGTCTCCTCGCGTCATTGCCATCTAACCCTTACACAGGTGCCGAAATCGCCGCCGCCGGGTTAACTGGTGCTGCAGCAAGCAAGCTCTGGGAGAACCATAAAGAGAAGAAGGAACGGGAGCATCATAGGGAAACTAGTGACGAGCATCACGACAGAGATCTAAGCTCATCAAGAAGCCGATCCAAATCTAGGTCTCATAGTCGCCATTCGCACTCGCGAGACTCTACGGCTGATAGAGAATTAGGCCTAGTTCCCGTTGAATATGGTAGTGATCCGCTCGACAGTTACGACTCGACAAGCGACGAGCGACGGCACCGGCCCCACCGTCACCGCCGGACGTCCTCCGCATCCGATCGAGAGGCTCAAAAGAAGAGGAGTCATAGTCGGCTTCGCGAGGTTGCGGCTGCTGGGCTTGGCACCGCAGCCGCCGCAATTGGTATCAAAAAGTATCAGGACCGACAGAAGAGCAAAGAACGAGATGAAAGATCTAGGGAACGAAGCAGAGACAGGTCCTTAGGCAGAGAGGATCGTGACCGTGACCGTGAAAGAGATAAGGGTAAGAGTAGGCGATCTCGTGACCGCGAACGAAGACGTACGTGATGAAAGTATTTCGGAATGGAAGGTCACCAGCTGACATACAAAACAGGCTACGAAGAGGAAGCAGTGGACGACCCATACTATAACTACGATGCCGAAGCACCACCATCTCCACCTCACGCATCTGGTGGCGCATATTATCCGCCTGAGGGACCTGTCCAACCTCCCCCAGCTGGTCCTGCTGGCTTTACACAACATCCCAACACGTCTAGTACCAACGTCAATGCCTATCAGCCTTATCCATATGACCCTCCGAATTATCCAAACCTTCCTCCCCCACCCGCAGGTCCTCCGAACTCTGGACCCACACCACCAGGACCAGAAAATGTGAGTCCACCGTACTGCGATGACAGTCAGCCCCATCCCAATGTCTCTAGGAGCGCGGCTACTGAGCAGGGTGCGTCTCCTTGAGTTTGTTGTAACCCCTGTTGTGCTTTGTTGAGATTCTTTATAACAAATATCAATATCCGCTAACATGTACCTCTCTAGATGGTGTAAGGCATCGCGGCCAGCCCGCTTCCAGCTCTACTTCTAGAAGCCCCATCTCAAGACCGGCACAAATAGATTCAAAGGTTCGGTTCATTCCACTCTCCCCACAGTCATCTCGAACTCTCCAAAGGCACCGCGAGAGAACCAGCGAACGATCAGCAGGTGAAGCCAACAACGGTCTATCCTCATCGCCTTCCCAGGAGGACACCAGAACCGCAACTCCTTTTAACAGGCGAAGGCGAGCGGGATCGGATGAGTCGTCTAATCGCCCGCGCATCCAGCGACGTAGGAGACGCCACGAACAATCGCCGGACTCTGACAACACCGACATCGAGTACCTTCCCGACCGCTTCGATGCCTCGGGTCGGCCTCTCGATCCCACTGCTTATAACAACCTTCGCCGCGGCGGCAATGTCAGACGCGGTTCTTTCGAATACCGACCCCGCCACCCGAACGACTGGGACATCCGTGGGGCATGGATGGCCTCCGGCGATGCCGATACCGATCCCGACCTCATAATTAGAGATCTCGCGCGCACGTTTGGCGGGCTGTTGCATGGAGGGATAGGGATGGGGTCGGGCTTAATGGGGCTTCTGGGGAATACACTGGAAGGGAATGGTCATGGGAGAGTTGGGATTTGAATGAGTAGAAGCGGGAAAACGTGGATTGGAGAGTGGTAGGTAATGATGTGGTGATGATTAATGATTCATGACTTATTTGAATTTTCCTTCTGACGTTTTTGGGGTTTTCCACCATATATATCCATTTGTGGCTGGTTTTCTAGATGTCTTGCAACTCTTGTGACTCTCGATGGATGATGAATGAATGAATGGCTGTTTAAAGCATTTAGATATCAGGGTACGATAACGGATGACGACCGATCACGAACGATTCTCTCTTTCTCTTGAGTTTATTGATATAATATAAACTGGAAACTTGTCTACCTATTTCGGGCATTCTTAGGAGATTGTGTGGTTTATATATCTACAACTCATGGGACGACGTGGGGATTTATTCGATGAGCGCGTAAACGATAGCATCAGACTAGGTTCGGCCATGAGCATTTTCAAAGTAGGCCGAAGACGTCCCCTAAATAACCGGCTTTGATTGTAGCGGATGTGACCACGGCAAAGTTTGAGCCAACCCCAGAGCCGGACTGGATTCTTCCAAAATTGCGATTTACATAGCACCCAAGGCTCGGCGTAGCCCGTCTTCGTCGGGAAGCGAGGGCAGTTTCTACGGCCCCTTGCAGAGCCTGATTATAAAAACCGAGACCGTCGCAGGCCGGCACCTGCCGGCCTTGGCTTCCTCGTTATACGAACTACGGAGAGCGTCCTATGAAGTTGTTGGAAAAATTGCCATGGCATGGCTACCTCTTTGGATGATGCAAAACCTAACTGTGCTTTAATTTGAAAGAAAGGAGAAATAGACAGCCATTGAATTTCATGTGAACTTACTTGGACGGATATCCGTAAACGCGTTTGTAGTGACAACACAGTCTGCAACAGGTCCACTTCATTTTGACAGTTTTTCTTACTATTACAACTAAGAAACATAAGTTTAACCCCATGGAGAACAGTTCGAGTTGTAAACATTCAAACAGTATACGTCTCAAGAACAATATCTTATACATTGCTAGAACTGCAAATGGATACTCTATATGTTTTGTCAATTATTAGTTATATCAACTTTGCATGCGGTAAGTATATGGATTAATGTTAGAACGAATCTCAGAGGCAGAATAGACGCCTAATAATTATAGTGAGACATCGGGAAGGAATCCATCTATTAACGACTGGCGAGGTTTGTTGAGATGGTTTATAGCAGTTCAGTTTACCTGATCTTAGAATATATCACGATTCATAAATTAGCAGATAAATAAAGTGTTTTCTCCTTACTGCTATTGAACACGAATTGAGCTACCTCCCTCTGGATAGCAAGTTTTTCAGTAATCGCGTCTTCTGGATACCATGCGTGCGAAGGTACGCAATAGGCCAGGAAGAACTTGTGGTATCCCTGAATACACCGTGACCATGCTATTAACCATTTGCCGTCTTAGAGCTCATCATGCGAGGGTGGAAATAACGTTACCGTCTCAATATCCTTTAGGATTCTAGGGTCCTCCACTTGCCGTTTAGCCCATTCGGCCGCACCAAAGGCGCCCACGTATAAGGGATCAATAGTGTCGCGAATTTTATCGACTTGGTTAGGTAAGAGATCCGTGATTATGTTGCGGATGCTCTGGAAGGCATAAGACGGGGCCTCGCCGCCGAACACAATCGCGCGAAGATCTCGGATAATCTCATATCCCTCATAAACTATAAATTGCGTGTTGACAAAGTCTCGAAGTTCGCTGCGTACTTCATCCCAGTACGTCTCGGCGTCCTATTTGGAAGCAAGTTAAACTTACATTAAGACCAAATCGAAAGGGTATAGGGATGACGAACTTTAGCTGTGGTTGGTAGGTTCTTTGAACCAAGATGGTCAAACCTCTTCTTTGCGACTTCACCTAGGATAAAATATGTCACTTCCGCCATGAAAAGCTCCAGGTATGCATCGTTGTAGTCGATATAAAAGATGAGGTGTGTATCATCTTCAATGTCGCAGTTCGACGAATTCAAGCCGAAACCTTCACAGGAGCTCAAATGATATGCCAGACGAACTGCACCGTAATAACGTCGGATCTGCCAGGGTCGTATAATACCCTGTTCTTGTTCCAAAACGTCAACGACGGCAACATAGAGAGATTCGTTGAAGTGATGAGGGACTGAAACCGAGGTGATATCAATAGGCTTCTCTAGGATCTTGTTGACTTCATCTTTGAGAGTCTCTAGGGCTGCTATGATGATGGTTTGCGCCTGAGGATTGCTCTCTCGGCGGCCCGGCGGCGGAATCGGTATCAGTAACTCTCCATCACGCATGTACCATTGTCCTTGTCGTAGTCTGCAAAGATACAATAAGTCTTCAGTCTCTAGCTTCAGTAAGATAAGTCGCTGACATCTTGACGCCTTCATTGGCGATTGAATTCGCGACTAGCGCTTGGTATTCGTCGTCTCCCGTGACGTTGGCTAGAATGACTTGATCGCCTTGTGCCGTAACGTAGGCCGCAGTCCTGTATATATTTCCTCTTAGTTTCATATCTTACGTTTCAGAACTTGTATTTCTGCTCACAGTTGTCTTGGTCCAAAGTTGATGCCCAATGCTATTGCCAGGTCCGTCATCAGCCGGGTTCTAGCGGGTATGAGGACATATCGTCAACCTACGATATGGCTGCATTGCAAGGCTAGCTATGGCAAGCTGCACAAATACAGCCAACCAAAACAGTATTGTGACTGCAAACATTTCGGACTATATTTCTCGGGTGTGCGTTTGTAGTGAAAAGAGAACCAGAGATGAGAATTAATTTTGGAAGAAGATTGAACAACGCTGGGAATGCTGGCCATCAACTAGTTTGGTTTGTTATGTAACCTGTTCAGGACAAATGTTTGCTACGTTTTCTTCAAAATTCTCAACCAAGTCGACCCTTCATTTCATTTGTTGGGAGCCTGCCTCGAGACTTGGACGGCAAAATCTCTGAGTTTCTGCAACTTTGCGCTCCAGGTGTAACTTGAACATTATCTTCTACCAGTGATGCAACTCAACATGAAATTCGTCTTGAGGCTTCTTGTCTTCTACAATCTAGCTACCTCAGTAGCTACATCGCCTCTACCACCAGATCTCCCTGAATCTCACGTTGATGTGGCACCCAAGTCACCAATCATCAAGAGAGGTTTTAGAGAGGCTTACCGCGGTATTCACTGGGACGATGCTTTGTTGCAGTGCAGCACAGATGAATTCGACATCATTCTCGAGGCAACGAGGATGGCCCTAGATGTCACAAGTTACTTCATGACACGGGAATGGGAGAGTGTTGCGTGGCATCGCTATTTTGTCAAGCCTTGGAAAGCAAATTCCCTATGGGATTGGCACGTAAGTCATCAGGAGAGTTCATGATATAAATTTCTACCTACTAAGTAGTATCAGTCTAGCCAACGAAACCACGACCTGTTCTTAAACATTCATGGTAAGTTTGTCACTCGTTTTTGTAGCGTTGAGAATTTAGCCAATAGAGCGAAACAGACAACATGTACCAAGTTTCACAGTTCCCGCGTAAGGGGAAGAAGGACAGAAAGGGAAACTGGTCAAGGTATAAGCAGACTTCCTACCGCTGCCACGATGTTGAAGGCTACCATAAGTGCGCCCTAGCTCCAGATGAGCATGGCATTTGGCATGGAGAGTGAGTCTCAAAGTATAATAACTTGTATAATTGACTTTATGGGTCCCCACTGACATAATTCGAAAGATCTGCTTATACCGCGGATGGCTCAGCTAGCCTGGATGGTATGCCTGACATCATACCGACTTCTATCACCCCTGCTAATAGTTCCCTATCAGGCTGGGCTGTGGTATTCTGCCCGCGTTTCTTCAAAGATGGACAGTTGAAATATATTAACCGTATTACCGACGGTGGCTACCAACCACCATCTCAGATTCGCACGCTTGTTTCATACGAATACGTGATCATACATGAGTGGATGCACAATACGCTATTTGGCTACCCTTTCAATAGCAAGTTTCAAACTCGAATACCCCTTATATCTTTTGCCTTTATACTTACGTATTCTTCCGTATATAGTCATCGATGTAGACGAGCGTGATATACCTGATTTTCCAAACGGCCGTATGGTGTATGGTGAAAGACTTTCACACAACTTTGCTTGGAAGCATATGGGCACCCGGGACTATCCTGGAGGTGCTATCAATGCGGACGTTGCTTTCAACGGTAAATAAGTATTATACTTCTTGCACAAAACGGGTAGCTGATACCTCTGTTGCAGCGGATAATTACGCCTGGTTCTTTACCTACAACTGGTTCTAAGACAATACCAAGTCCTTCCCGGGGTGGCAGATGACGGCGGGCCCTACGATGGGGCAGTCGAGATGGACGACGGTGAATTCGACACAGCTGATGTTGATCTCGACAAGATTGAGGTATTTGTACCTATCAATGCCCACTCTGATGAAGACGACGACAAATCTCCAGAGGCCGTGATCAACTACGTCGGCGAGGACTACGACGACTTTGTTGAGGATTCCAAGGAGCCTTTTGTCGCGCCCAACTCAAATTGCATATTATCGTAAGTCAAATGCCATTGCTATGAAAAGAAGAGGAACTGATCATCTCTATACCAAGGGCCGAATGCAATCTTTCCTACGGCAACGCAGTCAACCTTCTGTGTGATTGTACATGCGATGGAGAGTTCACTTCATTGGAGGATGATCGATGTGCGGATTTGCCGGCGCCTTGCCGGATCCTCCTTATGAGGCCTCGGTTGACAAGGAGTCTGGCAATGCGCTTGAGAACCAGACGTCGAATTCTCAATTCTAATGTTTCTAGACCACCCAAGCCCCGACACCGGGAGGAGACATATAGCCTAGGTATCCTTCAGTTTGGGACGCCAAAATCACACCAATACGTAAATAGACTCGTACTCTTCCCATCTACTATTGACTAGCAATCTTGGCCACGACCTAAACTTGGCATATCTCTTCATTAGTACCTGAATCTCGCAAGTTCACTCGACTACGTTCTAAATTTCGAGGGAAACTAGATCGGCTATGCGATGGTTTATATTGTTGTCCATGGCGGCTAGTCATACCCATTCAAGTGATTATTAACGGGAGACGGCCTAATAAAGCTAGCATCCACCTGCTAATTCAAGCAAGTCTCGAGTCGAGACTCTTGGCAGGCAGTTTTTATTTGTTGTGCTCATCTTATCTGATTGATCTGATGGGCTATTAACAAACCTCCTCCATCTTATCAGATCCGATACTAGCAAGGCTATGGGACGAGGATGGCACCATAACAAGGCGCGAACTGGGTTCCCAATTGAAGGTCCCCCATGTCGTATCCAACCTCCAATCCAGCGAAGCTGGCATAGCTGCACAGTCAAATGGGTAGGATTCGGTGCGACCCTAACTCGCCGAGCAACGTTGCGGATGAATCGCCTGACCTCTGCACTATAAAGACGGCCAACCATACGCTCGGAAGCGATGCCTCTCACGATACTTACCGAACCTCTACTCACATCTGCACTCTCTCGTAAGAGAGAACCAGCATGAGATTGTGTGCATTCCTGTGCAGTCAGAATCTGTAATCATGGTATCTGTAGATGAGGTGGAAAGTGACCATGGCCCTGAAAGAGGGTCACACACTGTTGATCCTATCAACGAGAAAGGGTCGGCTGTCAATGAGAGTCCATACGACACAGCAAGCACCATAGACTCGAACACGGGCGGGCTGGCCGGCGTCGAGAAAATCGAAGCGACTACAAAGACATGGACGAAGCCATGGCTCATTGCCGCCTATAGTTGGTACGTGATGACAATAATATCTGCCGTCAAGAACTGCGGGGAAATGCAGTTCTTTGAGTTACTGAGTTAATTCTCTCGCAGCATTTGGTTGATGTTCTTCGTCGACTCGCTCTCCCAGCAGATGTCCACCGCCTTGCTGCCGTATGTGACGAGTTCGTTCGGCTTGCACGGACTCCTAGCCATAACGAGCATCGTTTCCGGGTTAGTCGCCGGCATCACCAGGCTCCCGCTCGCTCGCATCATCGACACGGTCGGCCGGGTGCAGGGTCTCCTGCTCATGCTGGTATGCGTTATCATTTCCCTGACGCTCATGGCCACCTGCAAGAACATCGAGACGTACGCGGCCGCGCAGACCTTCTTCTGGACCGGCATGAACGGCATCGGCTACGTGCTCAACATCTTCATGGCCGACACGACTACCTTGAAGAACCGCATGATCCTCTTCGGCTTCGCCTCGACCCCCTACGTCTGCAACACGTTCGCCGGTCCGGCGCTCGGCCAGGCGTTCCTCGACTTCAGCACGTGGCGATGGGGCTACGGCGCGTTCGCAATCATTATTCCTGCCGTTTGTACCTCAATCATGACAATCTTCGCGTACCAGTTGCATCGAGCTAAGAAGCTTGGACTGTACGCGAAGCCGAAGACTAACCGCGGATTCTTCGGGTCCGTGTGGTACTGGGTGATCGAGCTGGATCTTGCCGGTATCCTCCTGATCGTCGCCGGTTTCTCGCTCTTCCTCTTACCCTTCAGCTTATCCACGTACCAGACCGAAGGGTGGCGCTCCCCGATGATCATCTCGATGATCGTCATCGGAGGGCTATGTCTGATCGCATTCCCCTTCTTTGAAAAGTTCATAGCGCCCAAGTCCTTCATACCCTTTGAGCTTTTCAAGAATAGGACTGTGCTCGTGTCGTGTATACTGGGCGGGAATACTTGGATCAGCTTCTAGTAAGAACCAACCTACCCCCCCTTTTTTTTTGTTATTTTTGCCCTCGGCTTCGATGCCGACTAGGCTCTAACTATCGCAGCTGCTATAGGATGTACTTTACCTCCTACCTACAGGTCGTCTTTGACCTCAGTGTCTCACAAGCTGGTTATATCACAAATATCTTCAACATTGTGTCATGTGCAACCGGGTTCATGTATGGATTGTAAGTAGTATCTTCGTTTCCTGCCGACCACAAGGCTCAGTACCTATGTCCGTCTATTATGTGAAACCCTAACACGCCCCACCCCCTTCTCACAGCATCTTCCGTTGGTCGGAGCGATACAAATGGGTCGGCCTGGTCCTGGTGCCTATACAAGTGCTCGCCACTGGCCTCCTGATCAAGTTCCGGATGCCCGACACGCACGTCGGGCTGATCGTGTTCTGCGAAGTCATCGGCTCGCTCGCCGGAGGCGGTCTAGTCAGTGAGTAAATTCCAGAGTTGTTTATCTCCCCTTTAGTCAATCTCATAAATGCAAATTGCCCTTTTGAGAATTCGGGTGAGCGCATTGCTCCCGAAACATGCTTCGAAACTATCAAAAAGCGGCAATTACTGACTCTGGGTGTTATAGTGGTGCAGCAGATCGCCATCATGGCGTCGGTGCCGCACCGGGACGTCGCCGTCGGCCTGGCGCTGCTCGGCATGATCACGAGCTGCGGCGGCGCCATCGGCCAGACCATCAGCGGCGCCATCTGGACCAACAACCTGCCGCACAAGCTGGCCGAGGCCCTCCCCGAAGAATTAAAGGCGAACGCCAGCGTGATCTACGGGAGTCTCCCGGTTCAGTTGAGCTACGTGGTTGGGACGCCGGCAAGGGATGCCATCATCAGTGCTTAGTACGTATCCCCCAGTCATTCATTCGCTTCCTATTCTGTTTGGTCCCTTTCTTGGGAGTTACCTCGAGTTGGGGGTGGTGCTTCTACAGTTGAAATTCCCGAGCCGTGACCTACCTGGAAATTCGATGAAACCATCCAAAAAAGGGGTAATACACTAACTATGTTTTCTACGTAGTGCGGAGACGCAGAAGATGATGCTAATTGCCGCCACTGCGGCTATGGCCGGGCCCATCATTTGGGTCAGCTTGATGAAGAATCATCGGTTGACCGACAAGGAACAAACGAAGGGGCTGGTCTTTTAAAATTCGGCACCTGGATGTGGGTACCTACGCAGCATTGCCACTGGCGTTCATCGAGACGAATGCGCTCGGCTTAGGTAATCTTACCCAAAAAATAATTATTGTATCAATACTCATATTTTACGCCTATGGGCTTATAATCTCTTTCATAGGCAGATGAAATAGGAGGAACAACATTAGTTACAATAGATAGATGGGAGATCTACATACCGTCAAGAGGCTCAACTACATATAGACAAATACTGTGGGTCGGACTAGCCACCTCACTCTAACATAGGCTTTCGGCAGAGCTATCAATTCCTCGTCTATAGCCTTGACCCATCGTCTTATTCGGTACATGAAAGTGAACCGCCGATACTGGATTGAGCTGGGCTGGGTACCTACATGGTGGTGATTTACCACCGGGGATAAGGGCAGTGACTGATCCCGGAGCAATGGTATTCATATCCACGTCAAGGCCAGGAAATCGGCGATGTTCATCACATTCCCTAAAACCAAGGACCTCGTATAGTAATATCATATCTGGACGACAGAGAGGAGTCTAGTCTAGTCTAGTCCAAGACCTCTAGGTATTCTACACCTGCGAGCCCTATTTCATATACAACGGTATGCCGTGCTTGTCATATTTCACGAATACGATGCGATGACATCCCCTTCTTATCTGCCATACGCCTGAGCAATCCTCTTGGCGACCGACTCACCACTCCAGTAGGCGCCCGTTACTGTTCCCAGCGCCACAAATGGGGCCGTATGCTCACCAGCTAGCCAGAGGCCGCGATCCGGCACGCCCTCTCTCATGATTTCAACGTCTGTATCGCCTTCTTCGAGGCCGGCCTGGAAGTTACTGTAGCTACCATTGCCGGCGAGGTCGTCATTGCACCATTCGGTCGCAAAGCATCCCGATGGTTTACAATCCGGCGAATTCGCGTCATAATCAGGAAGACGAGAATAGTAGGGCTCAAACCACTCGTACAGGAACGCGTGTTGTTTCTCCTTCGGACGAATTTTTGCTAGCTCGCCCGTGATAAACTTTGACTGGTCACCGTAGATGTAGAACAAAATTGTTGGCTGGGCGGCCGGTGGATTCAAGGAAGCCAACTCGAGACACTCTTGGTTCCATTTCTTGGGATTCGAGGGTGCGTAGTTCGGAGAAAGCATTTGGCAAAATCCCTGAACTGTGCGATCCTTGGGCTGAGAGGCCAGCCAAAACGCTTTCGGGAAGCTAAAGTAGACCTTCACCAACGTTAGGCGGCGATGAACATTGAACAAGGATATGAAGCTTTACCTTCTCCAGACACCCGTAGCCTATACTCGTAATGGCTTTCGCTAGCCTCGCCGGTAGTGGTGGCTCGAAGGCTTGCGGATTCCGTTTTAACCAGCCGAGGGGAGCAGTTAATACAACCTCGTCAAATTTGAAAGCCTCCCCATCTTTGGTGTGGACCTTCAATGCGCCACCTTCATCGTTGGTACTTAGAATCTTATTGACAGTAGTCTGATACCTGATTGTCGCGCCCTCAACAGCGGGCTTTGCGACAAGCTGAAGGATTTTCTTGTAAGTGTCTGCACAAAACAGGTTCTCTATGTCCCATTAGTCTTAGCACTACGAGCAATAGAACAGCGGACCCCAGATGTTTACTCACCGCCGTCTATACATTCCTCCAGCCAGAAAAACTTCAGGCTTTGCGTGAGAACGGAACTACCCACGAAGGCACCCCAACACTCGGCGATCTGGTAGACAAACTTCCTCTTCCGTTCAAAGTCGGGCTTGTTGTCCGGTATCTTTCTGGGGACTTCTTTCAGGAAGAAGTCCCAGAGAGTCTCATCGGGACTGATCGTTGCCGAGTGCTTATTACTGTGGCGAAATGCTGCTGCGACGATGTCCCACATTATGTCCGAGTATATTTGTGCGTCTGAAAGCGAAAGGGGTTTTCCATCCTCGTCAATCACAGCGCTTTTCGTATCCCACGAACCAACGGTGGTTTTGGTTTCTTTAGCAAGGTCCAGAATAGGGTTGTCATTTGTACCATGGATCCAATTGGGCCCAGCATCAACACTATGCCCAAACGGCAATGTCGACTGGTGCACTCGACCGCCAAGTCGATTCCGCCCCTCAAGCAAAGTCACTTGGAATCCATGCTTCATGAGCACGTCGGCGCAACGCAGACCAGCAAACCCAGCCCCTATTACGCCAATATGAGGGGTGCGACCGTTACTTCGCGCCCGGCGCTATAGAATAAGTGAGCTGGATGCCGTGAGTTAGGGTTCACTTATCAGAGGAAGCATGCGCAGGAGGACGGGACTGGGCCGTGTCCAGCCGGCTCATCCGCAAGCAATTGCCAGCAGAACCTTATGCATTGCTGATGCAGTAAACTTTAAGACTTTCAAAAAGGTACTCAAGGTAGACCTACCGCTCCGATCATGGGTTCCAAGCTCGGTCCCTCGGCCATGTCTGCGACATTCAATTCCACAACACTGTACTGGCGGCAAGATTTCAGATCTTTCCAGATGCGAGACACGTTTCGCTGGGAGGCACTAGTGAATAAAATCGAATAAGCATCCATATTGGTTTCAAGGTTATAAGCCGCGTGGGTTCCTTTTCCGTTTTAATGCACAGGGATGTTTTGATTGGTTGTTCAAGCTTCAGTTATGCAGAGTGGTAGAATAAGGTTGGAATACGAATAGGGATGGGATATGTATGTGGAAACAGTAGGTAAAGCGAGGAGGGGAGATTTTTAACGACGGCGAGAAATGTATACTAAATAAGGACAGTTTGCGTGGTACGGAGCTGTGTATAAGACAGAGGCTAAGATATCCGGTAGAAAGAGGTGTGACAGACAACAGGCGTTCAAGTCACAACAGCCGGCACTTGCTTTGAGAATACTTCAATGATAGGTAAGTATCAAGGCAAACAAAGAAGGCAACTAACTCATGGGCTAAAGAGTTAATCTAGGTAATTGCCAGGACACCTCAACACCCGATATATCGAGTTAAGAAAGTTAAGGAAAGAAAGTATGTAGGTATACAGGTATGATACAGGTATGTAGGTTGTATATTGTTGAGACATAGATGGTTGATTGAACGCATGGCTCATTTAATTGCATCCGCATCGCTTGATACACGTATACAGCTGAGAGGCCACGCAGACAGATGCGAGTGGTTGATTGGTAGATAAAAGTCCTTTGAAACTCCATTCAGGCTTTACTTAGATAGCCATTCGTTATGTCAAGACTGGGGACTTCAATGTTGTTGAGTGGAGAATACATAGTATACACTACATACAGATGTAGATAAGTGACTAGGCTAGGCAGGTTAGAACTAATATGTATGTATAAGCGTTGCAACAACATACCGCGGCAATGCAGGTAAAAGGGACGACCCTGAGAGTATCATCCAGCCAGCGGGAATGCAACTCTCTGAGAGCTACGTAGATAGATATCGTATTGGGAGCGTAAGGGATGGTGAGAGAGAGTATAACGTTATATAGAAAGAGGAGGTCTAGGTTGGTCTAGATTGTGGATATGAATGAGAGAGACTTGGCGTGATCCGACTTGGCGTTTAGGTAAACAGACTTGTGTAAAAGAGGCAAAGGCCTATCCATGAGTTGACTAATCCCATATACTAACTAGTAACCGTTACATACTAATCGCATACTAATCGCGTGTGCCACTTCAGACCGTTATTAGGTAGTGAGGATGAATCGGAATTACCGGAGTGCAGTCATGTGCATTTTGTGCATTGCTGGGCATGTGTGCATATATACTTTGATAACTGGGATAGGGTGTTATTGGTAGTAGGCGAGCCAGCTGCAGACTGAATCAATGTCATTGGTGTGTCAATGCTAATACATACTACATGTACTGCAGTAATTAAAGATGACCATGGAAGAAACGAGTAGTAAACGAGATCGCATCAATGCGAGATTCAGGTCCTAAGGTTCAATGTACATATCATGCCCGAAATACGTAATGACAACCTACAGTGATCTACATGGATACGGGAGCAGATCAGATACATGTACCCGTTGGTCTGTGCATTCCTACAAAAATAGGTACAGATTACATTATCTTACAAAGGGCAGGGGTAGCTCGACGTTGAGCCAATCATATTCTCCCTAATTCCTTGACCATGAACTCACTCCCCTTTGCTGAGCCGAGGCAGTTGGCAGTCTTACACTGGGTAGCTTGTCGTGGTACATGTCTTGCTCCCTCTTATTACTTGGAAACTCTTCAACTCCCTATGTCGTTGGGAAATCTTTGTAGTTCGAAAAAAAAAAAACAAAAAAAACCCGTGGTTAGATAAATGAATCAGGCCGTTCCATACTCGCTTGTATGCTCTAAACCAATCCCTCGCTCCCTCGTTTCCGACTTACAACTATACCTACACCCACACCCACACCCACCACCGCCATGTCCAAGACGTACACGCGCGCCGAGGTAGCGAGGCACAACACCTCGGACTCGCTCTGGTTCATAATCGACAGCCAGGTATACGACGCGACGGACTTCGTCGACGCGCACCCGGGCGGGGAGTCGGTGCTGCGGCAGGTCGCCGGCGAGGACGCCACCGCTGCCTTCTACAACCTGCACCGGCACGAGGTGCTGGGCAAGTACGACGAGCAGCTGCGCGTGGGCACCGTGGCGGGCGAGGCGCCGCAGGTCGTCACGCCGCGGCCGGGAGACCTCAGCGCCGTTCCCTACGCCGAGCCCCTGTGGCTGACCCCGGCGTACCGGTCGCCCTACTACAACGACAGCCACCGGCGCTTGCGCGAGGCCGCGCGCGTCTTCACCGACACGTACATCGCGCCCGAGGCCCAGGCGCGCGAGGCCGACGGCGGCTACATTAGCCAGGCGCTCGTCGACCGCATGGCCGCGAAGGGGATCCTGCACATGCGCCTCGGGCCGGGTCGGCACCTGCACGGCGTCGAGCTCCTGGACGGCGCGGTCAGGGGCGAGGAGTACGACTACTTCCACGACCTGGTAATGGCGCAGGAGGGCGTGCGGGTCAACGCGCGCGGGTTCCAGGACGGTTGCATGGCGGGCATGGTCATCGGTCTGCCGTGTGTGATGAACTTCATGAAAGACGAGGCGCGCCGGAAGGCGATCATGGGCGAGGTGCTCGGCGGCAAGAAGTACATGTGTCTGGCCATTAGCGAGGCCTTTGCCGGCTCGGACGTGGCCGGCCTGCGGACGACGGCCACGAAGACGCCCGACGGCAGGCACTACATCGTCAACGGGACGAAAAAGTGGATCACGAACGGCGCGTTCTCCGATTATTTCGTCACGGGCGTCAGGACGGGGAAAGGCTTGAGCGTCCTGCTCATCGAGAGGGGCGAGGGCGTCGAGACGAAACCCATCAAGACGTCCTATTCGCCGGCGGCGGGGACAGCGTACGTCACGTTCGACGACGTCAAGGTTCCGGCCGAGAATCTCCTTGGCGAGGAAAACAAGGGTATCTATGTCATTCTCAGCAACTTCAACCACGAGAGATGGACGATGGCCTGTAAGTACTACATAACGAATGTCGGTATGTAGCGACACACAGGTAAAGATGCTAATCCCCAATGCAGGCGCGACGATTCGCCAGTGCAGGATCGTCGTCGAGGAGTGTCTAAAATGGGCGCACCAACGCATCGTCTTCGGCAAGCGGCTGATCGAGCAGCCAGTTATCAGACAAAAGTACCCATCCCTCCCCCTTTTTCTCCCCGGCCACTTTTCCCCATCTTCTCGTACCCCCCTTTACTAAACCCTCAACCCACAGGCTCGCCAAGATGATCGCCCTCTGCGAGTCCAACCAGGCCTGGCTGGAGACGATAACGTACCAGATGTGCCACATGCCGTACAAGCAGCAGTCGCAGCACCTGGGCGGGCCCGTCGGCCTGCTGAAGATGAGCTGCACGCGGGCGGCGCACGAGATCGCCGACGAGGCCGTGCAGATCTTCGGCGGCCGCGCCCTCACGCAGTCCGGCAGTGAGTAGTAAATTCCAAAGTTCTTTTTTTTTTTTCCCTTTAGTCAATATCATAAATGCGAACTGCCCCTTTGAGAATCCGGGTGAGCACATTGCTCCCGACACATGTTTCGAAACTACCGAGAAAGCAGTAATTACTGACTCTGGATACTGCAGTGGGCCGCGTCGTCGAGATGTTCCACCGCACCTACAAGTTCGACGCCATCCTCGGCGGCTCCGAGGAGGTCCTCGCCGACCTCGGCGTCCGCCAGGCCATGCGCCAGATGCCCAACGCAAAGCTTTGAAAGAGCGAAAAACGAAAACGAATCCTGACGATACCTAACACTATATAGCCGGCCATATGTATTCTCGATTGTGCGATATAACGCTTTTGACGCAGATTTTTTATTTCCATGTTCTATTTAGTCAGCCTGATGTATATATGTACCACATTTCAAACGGCGTTGGGCTACGGCGCCACTGTAAACCAATGCTTCGACGCATCAAGCCTGCTCAACAAAGACCCGGTGAGATATCAAGAAGGCTAGCACGGCCTCAATACCTATAAAATTTGAAGATATAAAAAGAGGCCTGTGTCAACCGGGCTTCCAAAAGAGTAGTAGCTCCTCTGATAAGGTCCTACATCATGTCCCCATCTCGTTAACCGAATCCACTCAAGAAGGGTCCCCTTACGAATGGGCAAACTCAGAAGAAGTACCAACAAGAACCCAATAGCTGCCAAAAACCTCTATAGCAATATTGTTGCTGCCCGATGTCAACTACTAATCGCCTTAGAGGCCCCCGCCTCCTATCCCACAGACCTGCGATCCCCATGATAAATACAAAGATGGCCCGTTCTGTACCCATCGTCCCAGACCTTTCATGGTTGGATGCCTTGTGTTAGCATCTGATGAGTCATGATCTGCCGATTCACATTGGGTAGACGCCTGCGTCCAATATACGGCCTTTGGACGGGACCGTGGCTGTTGCTACTATTTTGACTGTTTGTGCGATTGTGTTTCTTGGGTGCACCTCCAAATATAGGATCATTGAAATAACGTGCTGGATCGCCCACCATGTTGTGTTGCTCAGTGTGACGCTTGCTTGTACCGCACTCCTTACATACAGTCCAAACGATTTTCCCGGTCGGGCTATGGCCCCGTCTGATGGTGGTCCTGGCTGTGCTATCCGTCCTCGGAGTGTCAATGCTCCTGTGTGAGGAAAGGGAAGACACAGAAGGAGCGGCCACGCGTGGTCTATCTCCAGTTGCAGACGATGCCAACGTGTCGACTGGAGACCAACGTTTGCTTGGACGGTTTTCCTGATCAGCTGGTGTGGGAGTGGGTGGACGTTTATTGTGAGTTGGCGTACTAGGCTTAACGTCATGAGCCTTGGGTTCCGATGTCTCACATTTCGAATGGCCCTGCTTCCCAATGTGGATGAATGGCACCAGGAAGAGGGAAAGACTAGCTAATGCCGTTGTGGTGATAAAGGTGTTAGTATATGCAAGCTCGGGGTTAAAAGGCCCTCCCTTTCCGTTGTACGAAGACCAAATTGCGGTGGTTACTCCCATACCAAGGGGTACCGCGAGGCGGCTTGTCGTTTGGAGAAGTGAAGCGCCAACTGAGTGTTGCTTCAGCGGCAGAGAATACAATATGTAAAGCTGCAATTTTATCAGTTATAGGGTTCACAGGTATTGTAATTAGGTATGAAACATGCTATAGGATACTTACTGATCCAACGTTCATAGTCCAATCCATCCCAAGGGTACTCAACATCAGCGATGGGAAAATCCAGATCAAGTAGCCGCCTCCCTGACGTAGAAACACAAGAAGCAAATTACTAGCAACCAAGGAAAAAGCAGCGACCGCTAGTATTACCGTTCCAGGGATTCTGTGCATGATCAAACCCACAAGTGGGCTGAACAGAAGACCCATAAGAGCTTGCGGCAGCATTCTCACAGCAACCTCGAATGGTTCGAGATGCTCAAGCTCTTGCAGGAACAAGGAGACCCAAAATAGTTGAGAATAGAAAGACATGGCCGTACACAGCGTGCAAATAATGATCTGTGTCATATATTAGCATAAAGCCAATGCTTTCTGAGAAGGTCAACTCACCAAGGTTACGCTCCAGTTTTCCCAAATTGAAGGGGGTATCATCGGGGTTCGCGTAAGAGTTTCCCAAAAAAGAAAGCAAGTAAGCGACAGCAATCCCAAGGTCAACAAAAGGATAACAGTTGGTGTTTTCCAAGGCTCTGGACCTTCGGGGCCGATCGTCAAGGCGATAGTGAACATCAGAAGACCTATGACAAGTAGGAATAGTCCAAGCCAGTCGAATTGAAGAACTGCTGGTTTCCTCCTACACGCAGGAGTCTCGACTGATAGGATAGGAAAGGATTCCGGGTCCGTAAGAATCCGTACCTCGGTCTCTTCCTGAGCTATCTCGGGCTCGGAAACATTTGGAACGAACACCCAAGCGAGCGCAGCAATGACAGCATACAAAGCAGCCAGAGCTATGAATGGGGCCTTCCAACTAATTTCAATAGCTAGTGCTCCGGAGCCGAGACCACCAATGATAGTCGCTGCAGGAGTGCCCATTAGAAAGGAAGAGAAGACCATATTCTTGCGGCGTGATGACTTTGGGTACGTGAGACTCAAGATGCCCACAGCGACTGGAATATTGGCGGCACAGGCGACACCAGTTAACCCAGAGATGACGTCCAGCACAATTCCATTCGGTGAGAAGGACGTGCATACCGTGAGTAGCGAGAATACTATCAAGCTGATGATCAGGAGGGTTTTGCGGGGCAAAATAGGACACGTATCGGCGACGTGGCCAAGGGGGAGTAGGAATGCGCCAGTCGTGAGTCTGAGGCATAGTTAGTATGACTCTAGATTGAACTGAGCTGGTAGATGTCGTACCCCGAACTTGCTGTAGCCCATGCAGTTTGAGCCGGAGTCATGTGAAGGACTTCAGATATGGACCCGACGACGACGACGACGGAACGCTGAAGAAAGACCGGCGTTGCTGCTGCGAAAGCGATTAGGGCAATAAATAGACACTCATGGACAGAATTCTTGAGTAGCTCTGGTCGACCTCCGGGTGGGAGAGGTGGTCGGGTCTCTCCAGCTCCGTCGTTGAGACAGACGTCTTGGAGGTCATCGGGGGGTGGCTCTCGCGGATTATGGGAAGAGATCCAGATATCTTTCTCGACAGACATGTTTTATTGTTAGAGAATGGGAATGCGAGCAACAGCAAGAAGTTAACGACAGAAAATAAGACGGGAACGACCAAAAACTACGCTTGGAACGAGTGAATCGAAGTTGGGCGGCTAATGATTGAAAAGTTCCAACGGGAATGGGATGCCCGTCAATTAGGGAGGTAGCTTTCTTCCGAGATAGATGTAAGTCTAATGTCCACGAGGACATAGATGAGTTAGGTAGGTACTCAATTTCCATATAATTAGGTACCTTCTAAAGACAGTTCAACTGTGACAGCCCTTTCCAAAGAGTGTAGGTACCATGGGTGATCAACTCCCCCCCCCCCTGAAGCAAATCCCACCTGAAGAAACCACATAGGAAGATTTCATGGATTGGTACATGCCTAGGTGAATACTGTACTACAGAAACCGCTCCCTTTCCGTGTCTAGGTATCTCCTACCTATTTACCTACCCAGCATAATGTGTGACGTAGGTAGGTATGACTAGAATTACAAAGAGCACCCATCTCGCTCTTCTAATATCTGAAGTATCTGAAACCATCTCACGCATCACACAAACTCATCCATTCAACCACCACCGCCTTAACCCCTGCAACTATCTACGTTCGTTCAAGAATAAAAAATACTGCCAGAAGCTCGCCGGAAGCAGTATGAAGTCCTTCACTACTACCATTCTCAGCCTTCTGGCTATTTCGAGTTCCGAGCTTACGCTCGCAATGCCTTATCCCAACGGCTCTTTCGACGCCATTCTGGCACTGCTTCACCCCAACACGTCCGCCAAGACAGTGCAGCCGCGGTTCTCTAATAGCTCCATCAAGGCCGTCCAGCCGCCGTTCCTCAATAGAACCGACGCTGTCGCCCCCTGCGTTCCGTTCGAGGATCCGCACTGTTGTGTCGATGGAGTAGTCTGCATGTGTAACAATGGTGTGTATTCCCCTTATCAAGTATATATCACCGTACACGCGGACGATCTCTAATGAAATGGCTCGTTACAGGAACGGTTTTTCGTGTGAACAACCGTACCCACGAAGCTCAACAGCTATGTGCGCCTCCAAGTTCCGTACGACTTGGGGAGGATACCAGCAGCATTCCTGGTTGGTGCTGCTAGGCGAGAATGAAGACACGGTTATCAGAGTGGGCGTTATCGTCCGTGAATGAGGCATCAAAATATGGGCTAGAAGCTGTCGTACATATTAGCGATGTGGGGGTGGCCGTGGTAATGGAACTTCGTGGGATATCATTTGCGGTCCTTGTTGAACTCAACTAGTCCTATTTGTCGTTTAGTGTGGAAATCGACTGCATGGTTATGTAGGCCTATATTCAAGTCGCCTGCTTCTAGGTAGTACAGTACTATACAATGAGTCAGAGCTCAGATCTCTTATTTATTTTCAATGTCCCAAAGTGTTACATCGCCTTTCCTCCGTAAGGCCACAAAGTATGCCTCCCGTGATTCCTGGACGAAAGGTTTAGTGTAGAACAAAGGAATATCTCAGCCAAGTCTACTTACAGTTCTCGATGACTCCGGCTTCTCTCGGTAGACCTTTCCGAACATCTTCTTAAGCTTCAACTCCAGATCCTTGTCTTCGGCGCCCTGGTAGAACTTGCAGACAAAATGGCCGCCGGCGCGAAGGGTATCACTAGCAAATTGCAAAGCGGCAAGACATAAATCCTGTAAGGACCCAGTGAGTGGTTGCCGGCATATCATAGCTTGAATTCGTGGTTATACCACTCACCATGCTCCCCGCATGATCTCGGAAATTCATGCCGCTCGTGTTCATCAGCCTGTAATAAGGGTTACTCAATGTGTTGCTCGAAAAGCCGGCAGTTTGCATCCAGGGGGCTGACATGTCGCTAAGAACCAACTACGCCGCAGTCAGCCATCGTCAGTTACGTGACCTACTAACTTCAGAGGCCCAGCCCACATACAGGCCAGGCCGGCTAATACGTACATCCACGAGTCTTTTTTCGCCGTCGGCAGGCTCCGACTCGGTTGATTCAGCTCGCTCGGCGTCGATATAACTCGGCCGTTCGGTGACGACAACTTCTTCATCTTCCCCCGAAGCCTCCTCCGCGGCGGGCGGTTTCCGCTGTGCGAATTCAACGAGGTAGTCCTTCACGAGGTTCTGGACGCTCGGGGACAAGAAGTTGCCCTGTATCGTTGACACCCCCTTAGGCGGCTGCGCGGGGATGATGTCGATGCCCACGACACGCCCGTTCGGCTTCGTGCGCTCGACGGCCACCTGGGTTTTGATGAGCGAGTTGCACCGCTGGAGACCACAAGTTTCTTACCTGAGACCAACTACCCGGCGCATAGCCCTGCAATGTTCAGTACTGCGAATCAAGGTAGCGAAGGCTACCTACAAGGTCGATTACTGTCTGTCCTCTTTTGAAAAGCCTATATTTGGAGTCCATCTACGTGAATACTTGTGAGCCCTGTCCGCCTCTCCAACACGTTGGGGACAGGCGGCCGACGCACCTCGAGCAATTTGAATGCAGCACGACTCTTGAGACTCTGAACCCTGGCCTCGCGCGCGTAATAGTCGCTTCCCTGCCGCTGCTTCCATCTCGAGTTCGACGAGGCCCAGCGTACACTGTCAGGGGGTATGAGCAGTGCAAGAGGTCTTATAGCCAATGCCGTGGCGGCAGTCCTCACTAGTCCTCCATTGCGAGGCGGCGCTATCCTCAGCAGCGCCCGCATCAACCTGAGAACTCAAGGGATAGCGATCATGCGCTCTCCCATGTCTGATTAAAATCCGGTAAATCTGGGGCTAAGCCCTTCGACAGTGATGGTGCATCGAGCTGAAAAAGGTGCGAGCTTGCTTGTGTTAAATTCGGTGATGTCTGAAAAATGAGATATTTAACAATCCGTTATGCATTTAAGAGGTAATCATATCTGATATTATTTTATCGAGGGGTGTCCCTGGCCAAGAATCAAGACATCATCATGTATACATACAGTACGTAGATCAAGACAACCTTCTTTCATCATGATCCTTCTCACGCTACTTGAACGCTTACTCAATTCTGATGCTTCGTTGTGGTCACTTGGGTTTTTCATGATATATGATTTTTCTGACCATGAATCCCCAAGTACCTAGTTTAGTTTCCTTTATTCTACAATATTATTTTACGTATGGTTTCGTAACTTCATGCATGTCTAGCTAACTAGATTCATTAAGAACCTATGTATATCAGTTGAAGGACCAGTCGATACCATTACATACTTCTGACCTTGAGCTTTACGGATTCGCCGTTATTGGTTGCCAGCATTTCGTGTTATGAGCTTAGACTCCCTACTTTCCGAACGAACTCACATACATAATATGAATAGATCCTTGAAGGTGTTCTCCATCACTCTGAACTATCTCACTAGTAGTGTTTTCTGCACGCAAAGATCTCGGGTATGTTAGTAGCCCTCACTAAGTAAAGCTTTCTAACCTCGTGCAATACTTGACAAAACAAGTATCACACCTAAAGGCATAGTGAGGTCAGGGACTAGTTGTATTAAATGGTAAGTGATACAAGAAGGTAAAAAAGAACAACTACTTAACCGAACGTGTGCGCCACATATTCATTTAAGTAACTAGAGCGTGATCTAGCATATATCCCAAAGATCGCCAGCTAGCTGACCTAGCATCCTGGGGGGGAAAGATGGCAAGGCCCAAGACAACACTGAGGAAGTCCTGTTGCCCCCTTTGTGAATATGAATCGTTGACGCATCGACAACTGCGTAGCTCCGTTCTGTGCGCGCTGATGGATGGACCGGGGGCGGCGATGGCGGCGGTTTGGACGTGGCGGGAGGACTGCCTCGCGGTTATGGAGAATGGTGTCAGGGGAACCTTTCGCGAGGCGAGATCTGCTTAATCTAGGTACTGGTGATGGTGACCCTTGCTCATCATAGGCCGCAATTCGCCGAATATGGCACAAACTCCAAGGGTTTGGGCCATTGGGAACCCATCTACGAACACGTAGCTATGCGTACTTAGAGGCAGCTCGCCAGCAGTCACGTCTTGTATAGGCTCGTGTATAGGCAATAGGCCTTACATGGACCTCTACATGGGCAAGCAATAAAGAACGATCTCGAGTCAGAAGACAACCCTGTTCATATTCATACAATGCAATGTATCCTACAGCAGTCTTTTCCGACTCCCGAGCCGTTAACCAACCCTCCGAACAATACCGAGCCACAAAAAAACGCCTACAAATGCATATTCCATTCTGTCCATTACCGATGCAATAATCCCACCGCCGTGGCTGTCAATCACGAGATCTATATCAATCATGCCAGGAAGCTGGCGCCGACACCTCTGCGTTCTTTCTTCAGCGGCGAAAAGGAGGCGGCGCCGGCGAACGCGTTTCTCTTGACGCCGCCGAGGGGCGCTTTCGCTAGGGCCCTCTTAGCACCACCCAGCTGCACCTTGGCGGGTTTTCTGGCGGGCGGCGCCTCGCCCTCGTCCTCGTCGAACAGGGTCTTGGTTGAGCCCAGGACCTTGCGCTTCTTCTTTTTCGGCTGCTCGCCGTTTGGGTTGGACGACGAGCTCTCGTCCTGCGGGAGGGTGAAATTGAACTTAACAGTTGTCGTCCTCTCGGCAGGCTCCTTAGATTCATTCTTGTTCTCCTGGCTGCCCGCTTCGCCTTCTTTAGTCACCTTCTCGAGGCTACTCTTCGACTTCAGGATCTTTTTCGGAACAGGTTGGGAATTCTTCTTAGCCGATGGCGCCTCACCGAGAACCTTTTTAGGCCGGCCACGGGCCTTTGGCTGGACCTTGGGCTTCTCGCTGGGCTTCTCGCCGGACTTCTCACTCTCGGCGGGAGCGTTGGAGGTCGCCTTAGTCTCAGTGGCCTCGGCAGTTAGGGCTATAGACCCCGTAGTTGCGGATTCATTGGGTCCTGCCCGCGCTGATCCTGTGATCGAATCCTCCAATGTTCCCTCGTCAGTCTTGGGAGTATCCTCAGTAACGCTCTTGGTACGGTTGAGGAATGGGGTAATAGAGAACGCCGACTTCTCGCCTACAAGACTAGGCTCTAAGACTCGCTTCTTATGTAGACGGCGGCTTTTAGTCACATCCTCAGCGCTAGGGGTTTGAATCTCGATATTCGCGAAGTCGTCCATGGTCATATCCTGGGCCTTCCTCTTACGGAAGGCCTGGGATCGCCCAATGGTCTTCGTAACGTCATCCGGGAATGACGGCCGTGGCTGCTGGGCCTTTCGAAGGTCGGCTTGGCACTGCTTGAGCTGATCCTGAGTCTCATGCAGCTTTGTCTTTAACTTCTCAATCTTCTTCTCCAGCTGATTATTTCGTGTCTCGAGCTCGGAAACTGCGGTCTGGCTCTCCTGACGGATGCTTGCATTCTGCTGTTGTTGAGACTCTAGATCGTTTCGGACCTCCTCGAGTTGCGTACGTAGTTCATCCTCTGCATCACTGTTTACCTGTTTCTTTTGTGCTTTCTTGAATGCACGTTTCGTAACCTGGAGTTCCTCTTCTAATCTCTCTCTGTCCTCCTTCTCTTGTCTCAGTTGTCTTTGGACCTCTTGCAGCTTCTTTCGAAGGTCTGCTTCCAATTCTCGAGTGCCGTCTTGATCTTGCAATGCGATTTGGTGTGTGCGTTTCTCTTGTTCGAGTTGATCTTCCAGCCTGTCACGCTCGGTCTTCTCGGCGGTCAGTTTCTTCTCTGTCTCACGCAACTTCTTTCGAAGCTCGTCCTCAACTCGGTCATTGCTTTCGCGTTTCTGCATTGCACGTTTTGTCGCCTTTTTCTCGTTTGCGAGCTCGACTTCAAGGGTGTTGACTTGGCGTTCGAGAGCCAATTTCTCTGCAAGGGTTTCTTGTTGATGGTTTACCTGCGATCGTAGATGTTCGATCTCGGGCTTCAAGACAGCCAGTTCACGGCTCAGGGATAGCTTTTCTGCGAGTAGATTGGCCGAATCTTGTGTTACATTATTCATAGACTGAAGCTCCGCCTGCAGTAGAAGATTAGCACGTTGTGTTGATTATACCTAGGCCGAGAGCCCACATACCTGCAGATTGGAATATTCTCGTTCCTGCTTTCTTAATTGCTTTTCCTGCGAGCGAACAACCTCTATTTTGGCTTGAAGTTGAACACCTAAATTGTCACATCGAGCGGCTAGTGTTGTATTGGCCTCGTTGTTCTGGGCAATCTGCTCGCGTAGGGATGTGTTTTCATCTCGTAACATCAGAATACGGAGTCTTAGGCGGCGGACATCTTCATCTTTGGTTAGAAGGTCGGATTCACTGGCATTCCTTTGGTGCTTCATCTCAAGATTGTGCAACAACTCTCTACGCTGTTTTGAACAGAGATTTTAGGTCAGTTTGTATTTTAGAAAGTGCTTTTACGTGGGTTTCTTTCTTGTTGGGTAATTACTAGTTGAATTGAGTCATCGTCATACCTTGTCGACATCCATGTTTACTTGCTCGTCGCCGCCCTTTGCGGCCTTCGCAGGTCTCCCCATCCAGGCAGACGCGTCGTGTTATGGCAAATGAATGGATCCAATGCACAATTCAGATGAAACCAGAAAAAACAGCGGTAATGAAGAGTCAAGGTCTTTGCGGATATCGACTAAGGTATGAACAAGTCTTTGTGGTCTGGGTTGGAGGTATGTTTGTGTTGAGAGAGGTCCAGGGCGGATTGGCAGACCGGCAGACAGGGTGAGGAGGTGTGTTTGGTGGGGACGTCTGAAATCCGAATGAGCTAAATCAACAAAATACCACAATCGGGTTAGCGCGGCGGTTATATATCGGAATATCTACTTCGTTATGTCAGCAACGGATTACCTAAAGTACATATAGGCACAGGCTGACAGGTCCATCCATGTGCTCCGTGCATCGTTCAATGTTGCGTGTACCGTGGCCCCTGCGTCCAACCTGGTAATCGGAGCTTGAGCTTCAAACGCCTCCAATTGAGGACACCTTTTGAACTTCAAGCTAGACTACGCCGATAATTGCGACGCCCAGTTTCCCAACTATACCTAGGGTTTCCCGGTGGATAAAGTGCGTGTCACGCGATCCAATCCTGATTGAATCTTTCCATTTCGGTTGATATCGCACTACATGTTTCCCTAAGGTCTATCCGAAGTAATCGTCACCATGCGCTGGCTGCCTCTTCTACTATCCTTGGCCCTTCCTTTTGGGTCCCTCGCCGCCAAGAAATCCTCCTCGACCGATCGATTCGACGACTTCCATGGGAAGGCACAGGCTTCTTCCCCATTAAAGCTAGCTGACTCGTCCTACAAGAAGCTCACCTCCATTCCGCGGGATTACTCTGTCGCTGTTCTCCTAACAGCTTTGGATGCGCGCTTTGGCTGTCAGCTTTGCAGCGAGTTCCAACCGGAGTGGGATGTCCTCGGCAAGAGTTGGATCAGGGGCGACAAGAACGGCGAGTCGCGTTTGATCTTCGGTACACTCGATTTCGCCAATGGACGAGACACTTTTCTATCTGTATGGGAACTCATAGGAGGGATATTTCTGATCTTCGAGCTAATTGTTGCGCAGCTCGGTCTCCAAACAGCACCAGTACTCCTCTTCTTCCAGCCTACTACCGGCCCGCACGCTGTCACGACCGTTGAGCCTATACGCTACGACTTCACCGGGTAAGGAATTCTATTGATCGTCATGGACACTTGATTCTAATAACCTGTTAGTCCACAAAGTGCCGAGAAGGTTAACGAATGGCTTTCTCGTCATCTACCTGGTCGGCCGCACCCGCCGGTGCACCGACCTATCAACTATGTTAAATGGGTCGTAACAATCGTCGGTCTGTTGGGTGCTATTGGCGTCTTCTCCAAGGCGTGGCCGTACATCTTGCCCGTTATCCAGAACCGTAATGTTTGGGCCGGCCTAACCTTGATCGTTATCCTCCTTTGCACCAGCGGGCATATGTTCAACCAGATTCGAAAAGTTCCATACGTGGCCGGGAATGGACGTGGTGGCCTCACTTACTTCGCTAGTGGTTTCCAGAATCAGCTTGGCCTTGAGACACAAGTCGTGGCTTTCATCTGTAAGTACTAGTGCCGCTCTGACTTCTCAAACATGTGCTCATGCTGCTAGATGGTCTTTTATCGTTCGCCACCATCTCGCTGGCCCTCAAAGCCCCGAGAGTGCGTGATCCGAAACTCCAGCAACTCACCGTCATCGCCTGGGGTGCTGTTCTGGTACTGATGTACAGTTTCCTGCTCTCTGTTTTTCGAATCAAGAACGGTGGCTATCCTTTTAAGCTTCCCCCATTCATGTAAGCATCCAAAAATAGGAAGAAGTGAAGCGGAATGTCCCAGAAGATAGGCGGCTGTTCGTGCCGCATATGGTAGGGCCGGTGAATCTCCCGTACCTATAGCTTCGGATTGGCAGGATCCGGCCCCAAAAATAGCAGAATTAGTGCCTTCAGATAAAGATGACAAAAACTTAGAGTGTATCCTACATGTAAAACCAATAGCATCACTGGGTCTATTGCCGATAGAATATAGCCTCAGATGTTAGAGTCCTGGTAGTTCCGCCGGTTACGGAGACGTAAGTGGTATCAATAGATGGATATATACTACGTAAGAGATATACAAATTATATCTAAACTACTATATATATATAAATTGTGGTGGTTTTCTGGCCGCTCTCGAAGGTTAATGCTCAATCTCAAATTTGAGTCTTCAGATTATACGTATTGACGTATAAGAAATTGAACTAACTATAGCTAGATTTATTAGACTTATAGCCTTGAGTTTGTTTTGGGGATTCGTTGGGTGACATTATCGACTCAACTGTTACGTTCAGTCTGACGTTTGCTAGCAACTCTAAAGTAATTGGGGATTTGCTTAAATCGAATTAATGCGTGACATTTCGACAAGTTAAGCTAGTCAGCTTACACAGCATCCGCCTGACTCAACTATCTACTAGAGTCGTTAGCTATACGTTTACGAAAGACCTGTGAAGCCTTCTGGAGTTTGATGAGTGTTTACGAACTACCCAAGCTAAGCAATGACTGAATGGATAATTTCCAGTAATGTATTTCTATTCACCACATATATAGTAGCAAGCATGCCTTAGTGTGTGGCTAATAGAGTGAGTTAGGTTCGATTCCTAACAGCGCTATTGGTATTCGCTCTATTAGCTCATCTGCCTTATTGTGTCTCAATAGGATTCACAGTTTAACTAGGTAGAGCAATTAGCGCTGTCTATAACCTTATACACTTGAATCACCTAACAGGTCCTATGCTACCTGATCTAAGTTATAAGAAAAGCCGTGAGAGGGAGTTTCAATAAACTAGTAGATAAGACTTGGGTTCGACGATACACTTAGATATTAGTAGTTTGATTCAAGTGCTATTATCAATGCAAGTAGATCTAAATGCAAGAACTACCTAGAGTAGGCAGAGCACATCTTCCACTGTTACATCTAGGGTATAAATGGACAGTGATTGGACGGTGTTTCTTAGAATATTTCGTTTGTCGAATAATCGGAGCACATCTCTTTCATCCAAGGTTGACTTGTACGCTGATGATAGGAAGGATAGAAACAGTTCAGCAAGTCCACATGCATCTGAGATGATGGTAAGAAGGTACCTTCACGACAGGGGATATTAAACCTAAGGAATCAACAGGGTCAGCTGCCTGATGCCCCCCACTTACAGTGGACGGGGTCCAGCAAGTGACACCTTTTGAGTGGTCCGGCTTTAGCGTATCGAGATATAAAGTATTGCTATCGAGCTATCGATAGGGAGATTGGCTGATTGCAGTGGTTGATAGGCTTGGCGGCTACGACAATAAAATGGATCCAATGACACACTGTCTCTTCCACATACGAGTAAGCTTCCGGCTGCATAGTTAAGTGGCACACCACCTAACCTAGGTTCTACGTAGGTAGTAACTAGCAGCAGGCCTAGGTAGCGAACTACCTAACCTCTACCTAACGTACCTGCCTACCTCTTACCTATTCCACCACTAGAGCAGCCATTGCCTCAACTTAGCATACCCCATCGTCATCAGGACAGCCGTTTCAAACGCCGTCACTCCCCCCTGCCGTACCATCAAGACTCTGGCAGTCAGGTTTTGTTCCCTTCTTTTTCCTTCTTTCTTTATTTTTCTCTTCTCGTCCCTACAATATCGCCCTCCTCTTCGTCCTTGGTAACGCTATTAGTCTCGACAACGATGAGCTTCCACCCCGCATCCCAACTCCCGGGGCATCGTGATAATCTGCATTTGCTCCCCCACACGCGTTCTGCGCGTCGGTGAAGCTCCCGTCGACCCCATCCATCCCGTCTTAGACGATAAATAATAATAATAAAAACTACCATGGCGACCTTTTTCCAGTCCTTTCGAAACTCTAGCATGCCCAAGCGGCTGCTACGGTACACCTTATCGAAGCTGAATTACTTCGATACTGATGCTTTGGACATCGACAACTTGGACTTCGCCGTGGGCAAGAACAACGTCTTCACGTTGCAAGATGTGGGAATCAAGCTGCAGGCACGTAGTCCTAATCACAGCCTTTAAATCGTAGCGCTAATCGTTATTTCCATGCAGCAACTAGAGCAACTGCTTCAGCTCCCACCGTCATTTGAACTTCAGAAAGCCAGAGTCTTGCTATTACGCATCACCGTCCCTTCCACCTTCTATACGACCCCTATCACGGTCGAAGTCGACGGCGTTGACATTAAACTGAAGCTTGCTTCGAAAGATGGTGATTCTAGGCGGTCGCGTAAGAAGAAAGACTCCAGCGAGTCTGGGGAGGGCACCGCTGTCCCTCATGCTATCGACCTTGCCCAGTCGTTCTTGGACACACAACCTTCGGGAGACATGGCGGGCCTTCAGGCAGCTCTCAATGCTGAGAGTCACGACCTAGGAGCGTCCGCGACCATTAGTGAGGACGAAAGTGACGAGGATTTATCCTTAGGGACTGGTCAACCCCTTTCGCTGCCCGCCTTCCTCGCCGACTTCTTGCAAGGCATACTTGATCGAATACAAATATCTATCAAAGGCATCAACTTTCATTTGGATGTCGAAGTTCCACTTGATGCCACTTCAACCGTCCCTGAGTTAGTTACGTTTCAGCTCGCCGTTGACAATATGGACGTGGAGGGTGTCACAACAGAAGTCGGCATGGCAGAAGCGGAGGAGCTGCCCAAGATGGTCCGTAAGGAAGGGAAGCGACATGTCTTGTTGAGTAAGGTTCGAGCTTGTCTGATCTCCGAGGCAAATGTGTTTTCAACTCTGGCCCGAACGCCATCTATGCCCTCATCAGTCGCAACGAATTCACCAGTAATCACAAACCGGCAGCCTCAATCTCGAGAGCCTACTCCGGCGCCGACGCCTACGCCAGAATGGCATTCGGATGAGGTCGATGACCTAGATCAGAGCCAGCATCATCATCCCTTAATGGACAGCGAAGACGCATTCAATATCCCCTACGATTTGGATGGTTCAAACGACGGCCCCAATGACGAAGAACCGAAGTCTACACCATCGACGCCACGCGCCCTGGCTCCCCAGACTCCACCACGCTTCACCTCGAGAGTACACCATTTCGACCACCCAGCTCGATCTACCGTTGACGCATCGCGTGAACATTGGGCATCCACAGAACGAACTGCGAATTCTGAGCCAGCCCTTGAGCATTTAGAGAGGTGGGGAGAGGACTCCACCGAGTTAGCGACGGATAGTGAATATCTCCCAACAGCATTAGCTCGGAGCGATGGATCGGCTCACTTGAGCGAGGATCTCGCACGATCTCACTTATTCAGCCACGAGGAAGCAGAAAGTATGTATATGAGCGCCTTCTCACACGCTGAGTCTTCTCATATCGGCCAAGCAATGCCTGGTGCGTGGGCCGACGAGCCTTCTAGCAATGAGAATTCACCAAACTCAGAGCCGAAACTTGAGCACTCAGCCCCTGGCTCGCCTACTCGGGCAATGACTGAATCACGAGGACTTCTTAGTGATGACCTGCTTCCTAAACCAAATGACGGCCCACTGCCAGTCTCTAGTCAAAATCAGAGTCCGGCTATCGACAACCTTGAGGAAGCAACGCAACCCCACTATGTAGAAGCAGAAGACACGCCAGCCGAGGAGGCTGCAACGCCAAGAGGGCCAACACGTTTAGTGAAGGAGCTTATTTCGTTGAGTGCTATCTCGCTGCATATCCCTTCAAGTCATCAACATTTGCAAATGTCACCCACTAGAGAAGAACTAGGCTCAGAACCAGATCCGCTACAAGGAAACTTAGATTACTCTACATCGCCAACCGTCCCAGGAGCATTTTCGGTGCATGGAGGCGTCCAGTCGACAGCATCGTTTTCTCAAGCTGCCAGCGCCGAAGCCAAAGAAACTATGGATAAATCTCTAGAAATAGCATTCTCACCCTTGGAGATACGTTTTGACCTTTCTATTGGATTCTTATTAACCACAGTTGTGTCACGAATTCTCTCCGCTTTGAAGGAACGCTCTGAAGCCTCTTGTCCGAAACAAACAAGGCAAGCTAGAAGTGAGAGTGGTTTATCGTCCCTGCCGGACGTCAAAATCGCCGCCGAGCAAATCTCTATACATTTCCTAGAAAACTTGGTAGGAATAGCAGACACTCCCAAACGGGTGTTCCAACCTAGTCCAGATTCCTTTGACACCGAAGCCCTTCTAACCATGACTCTCCAAAACATAAATGCGGATATATCGCAGCAACAATCCCAGACTATTACGGCAATAACTCTAGGGAAATTCAGGTTTGGATATGGAAACGATGACATACTCTCCTTTGATCAACGTATACAAATGCGGGCTTCTGTCAGGGATGCTTTCCCCTCCACTGGCGCAGATGCTTCGTTCACTATCACACAATCACGCGAATCAACAAGATGTGAAATCAAGACATTACCTCTGCACGTCAGACTTGACCTTCAAAGATTAGACGAGACCTTTGGTTGGTTTGGAGGCCTGAGCGGTTTCTTGAACATGAGCTCTTCAATGACATCAAATTCATCTCCTACACCGCCAAGTCCAACAAGACAACCACGTAAGCCGCGTGGTGTTAGGTTTGATGCGCCCATACGTCCAGACGACACATCGGCGGTCTCAGAGAACAAATTAAACCTAAGACTTGGTGCTTTCCGTCTAGACGTCATTGGGAAAGAATGTAGCATCTGTTTAGACACCAGTGCTATAAAGTTGGTAAGCCGTGAGGAAGGAATTGGCATTGGCATTTCCAAGATTCACCTCACGGGACCTCACATGAAACGGTCGATGGGTGATCCTCCCGTCAACGCTGTCATAACCAACACACGCATTGAGTATCTGATGACGCCCAAAGATAACGACCTGGAGCGACTTCTAGAACTTATAACCCCATCCAGGAACAAGTTCGACAAAAATGACGACGAGATCATGGTGGATACCCTCCTTAGGCAGCGGAGGAAGGGTGCTGTATTGCGTGTCAATGTCGACGGATTTGAAGTCGATGCTAGCAAGCTCCAGCATCTCCAAGTGTTACCTGCGCTAGGTGAAGAGATTGCCAGGCTGTCCACTGTTGCCAAATATCTACCGGAAGATGATCGGCCTGGCATCCTTACTCTTGTTCTTGTCCGAAATATGGATGCTGCAGTGGATGTTGGTGGGAAGTTTGGCACCGTGCAAGCATCTCTGAAGGAGTGCGAAGTTGCCCATATTACCATTCCGTCTTTACTTGCGCTTGGAGTGGGGACTGTCTCAGTACGACGCAACCACAGCGAGGAGTTGGTTGGATCGGCCATTTCATCGGTCGAGAAGCTGGGTCCTGGCCCTGTGCTGACTATGAGAATAATCGGTGATGAGATGGAACCAGTCATCAAAGTTAGAATGCGACATCTGAATATCGAATACCGTGTACCAACAGTCATGGACATTCTTGGCCTAGGAGAAGATACAACACCACAAGATTTTGAGGCAACTTTGGCAGCTTCAGTGGCAAATCTGGGCGAACACGCACATGCAGCCATTACAGGAAAACAAGACAACCCTATCCCGGCACAAGATAGGAATAAAAGGAAAGACAATAAACAAACGAAGGTTGACTTCGTCTTCAGAGATTGTCTGCTGGGCTTAAATCCACTGGGACTGACATCGAAAATGACAATTGTGTTGACGGATGCTCATTTTGAGATATCGCTCTCCAACGAGGATGATGCAAAAGCTCTGGGTCATCTGAACAAAGCGGCAGTGCTCCTTGTTGACGATGTTTCAGCGTTGAAGTCCAGAGATCCTGTGACGACCGCCGGACGACGCACCTCCAACACTTCTACCCCACAAGTAGCCGAATTATGTCAACAAGGATACGTAGACATCTGCTACATTTCGTCGGCAAGAGCCACGATCCAAGTCGGAGCCAATCCAATAGACGGAAACAAGTGGGTTGACATTGAGGTGCGAGATGATCTCCTTGTCCTCGAGACTTGCGCGGATTCGACACAGACCCTCATTGCCCTTGCTAATGCCCTTGCTCCCCCAACGCCGCCAAGTAAAGAGATCAAGTACAGAACAAAAGTTGTCCCTGTCCAAGATCTGCTTGCATCTATATCTGCCGATGCCTTTGGCAAAGCCGAAGGTGAATACGACTTTGACAATGACTTCGGTTTGGCTCAAGAGCTCGGTGGCGAGGACGATGGTGAATTCGATCTCGAAGAGCCCGGCCAATCAAGTCACCTTGCTGTCAAGTCGCAGTTCTATGATGATCCCACCGTTGAAGACGAATTTATCAATGAAAGAGATTCTATCATGTCTGAGAGGACAATATCGCAGGACACAAACGATGGTGTTCTTCTCACGAATTTTAACAGTGAACCGGACATGCTTGATGATGATCAACTGGTTATACACGAAAACTATTTCGGTTCCGGATCCGTGATCGAAGGTACAGCTCATCGTTGGAACTCAGCGAAAAATGCGTACGATGAATCCAATGACGCCAATGTACAGCGTAGCCCCATATCTGTCCGCGTTCGTGATGTTCACTTCATTTGGCACCTCTTCGACGGTTATGATTGGAATCATACCCGCGAAGTCATCTCAAAAGCTGTAAACGATATCGAGACCACAGCGATCGAACATCAATCTCGCCATGACCGTGTCCATGCAAGTACAGACATGGAATTTGTGGATGAGGAGACTGTAATTGGTGATTTCCTCTTTAATTCTATATACATAGGTATCCCTGCGAACCGAGATCCTCGAGAACTCGCACAAGCAATCAACCAAGAGTTGAATGATAACGTCACCGAAACTGAGTCGATAGCAACGTCAATGACTGCCACACCGAGTCGACAGGGCGGTGCCTATCGGACAAGAAAAAAGTTGAAACTAAACCGCAGCAAACACCACAAGATTGCCTTTGAACTGGAGGGTATCAATGTGGACCTGGTCACCTTCCCCCCGGGCTCTGGTGAAACGCAGAGCTCAATTGATGTTCGGATTAAAGATATTGAGGTTATTGACCAAGTGCCGACGTCAACGTGGAAGAAATTTGCAACCTATGATCAAGATGCGGGTGAACGAGAAATGGGCACCAGTATGGCCCATCTTGAAATTTTGAATGTCAAACCATTGCCAGAACTAGCTGCTTCTGAGATCGTTCTCAAAGCCACTATCCTTCCACTCCGCCTGCACGTCGATCAGGACGCATTGGATTTTATAACACGATTCTTTGAGTTCAAGGACGACTCTGCTCCGGTTCATGCTTCACCGAGTGACATACCGTTTGTCCAGAGGGCCGAAGTGAATTCCATACCTGTGAACCTTGACTTTAAACCCAAACGTGTCGACTACGCTGGTCTGCGATCAGGACACACGACGGAATTCATGAATTTCCTGGTGCTTGATCAGGCGCGAATGGTCCTGAGGCATACCATTATATACGGTGTCTCGGGGTTTGACAAACTTGGCAAGACATTAAACGACATTTGGATGCCGGATGTCAAAAGAAACCAGCTGCCCGGTGTGCTTGCTGGTCTCGCCCCTGTTCGTTCCCTAGTCAATGTCGGAAGCGGATTCAGAAATCTCATCGAGATTCCAATCAAGGAATATAAGAAAGATGGTAGGATTGTGCGTAGCATTGGCAAAGGCGCCGCAGCGTTTGCGAAAACTACAGGTACGGAAATAGTCAAGCTCGGAGCTAAACTAGCAGTCGGCACACAGTATGCTCTCCAAGGTGCTGAGGGGATTCTCGTCAAGCAGCCCGAGCCGCGTGAAGTAATCGGATGGGATGATGAAGATTTAGGCACTGAAGAGCCGAAACAGATCAGTCTTTATGCCGACCAGCCAACAGGCGTTATTCAGGGGCTCAGAGGTGCATACTCTAGCCTTGCTCGTGACTTGAATGTGGCAAGAGACGCCATTATTGCGGTACCTGGCGAGGTCATGGATAGCCAAAGCGCTCAAGGGGCTGCCAAAGCCGTTCTCAAGCGAGCACCTACCATCATCTTCAGGCCTCTCATAGGCTCGAGCAAAGCTATTGGGCAGACTCTAATGGGAGCTACCAATGCGTTAGACCCGCAAAACCGCAGAAGGGTGGACGAGGTAAGTCGATCAATCAATTAACCCTCTTCTCTATGCCCACGCTAACCAGCTTGTAGAAATACAAGAGACATTAGCATCATTTCAGTAGACATTTTGTTTTGTTTTTGACGGAGTACGGATGGATACCTTGGCGTCTTTCGTTTCATTCTGTTCGCATGACCAGTCATGAGAAATGCATCATAGACGGCGGCCATTGGGTTGGGACGGTATCCTTGATAGAATTCTATGAGATTGTCTTGATTTGTACTATTTGGATTCATGACGGGGTTCGGGATAAGCATCATCAGCATTAGCAACATTGTCTCTGCGCCGTATGTATGGGCCTGGGTAGTTGGTGGATATACACATAAGATGTAGATGTTTGAACCGTGCCACTTGTCTGATATACCTCTTAACGCAGTTTGAAGATATTTAAAGACAATTTTGTCGAAAGACGATTCGTTCAATATTATAAGATCGATCAATTGACCTCCAAGTCGATAATACATGATGTTGTTAGGGGTGAACCTGAGACGGAGGAGTAGAATCCTGTAAAGAGTCAAGTGACCAATGAGGCTTAGCTTCGTTGACACCGAAGCCAAGGACTGATGTTGTAATTTAACTACACGTACAGTCTTGCTAGACCTGTCTACTTCAATCACCCTAGTTTCATTCAATACCTACGACGGAACAATTTATCAATGCGACTTCTCAATGTTGATACACGACAGTTAGAGGAATTTGTTGGAGAGGAGAGGCCGCATTATGCCATTCTCTCTCATACATGGGGAAGACATGAGGTGACTTTCCATGACCTACTAAGGTCAGATGTCGAGACCCACGAAGGATATGCGAAACTCCATGGATGTTGCCAACGGGCCCGCAACGATGGGTATCGATATGTGTGGATCGACACTTGTTGTATTGACAAGTCGAGCAGCGCTGAGCTTTCCGAGGGTATCAACTCCATGTTCCAATGGTATAAGCAATCGGCGATCTGCTACGTCTACCTGGCCGATGTGTCGGCAGATGATGATCCGTTCAGCGACTCATCGGAGCTGAGGAGTAGTCGCTGGTTCACCAGAGGTTGGACGCTCCAAGAGTTACTTGCGCCCAGAGCATTGATCTTCTTCGATAAAGCCTGGGTCCAACTCAAAGTCGGCCGTCTAGATCGTTCTGTATCCACGTGGCCACCACGGCGGACATCGGAGACTTTTAATAAATATCGTAACCCATTCATAGTCATCGACCTTCTCTCGGAGATAACACGAATACCGAAGCTCGTCCTCGATACCGGCAACTTCTCGCAGTTTTGTGCTGCTGCCCGCTTGGCCTGGGCTGCCGACAGGAGAACTACTCGTGTCGAAGATAGAGCCTACAGTTTACTAGGTCTCCTCGAGGTCAACATGCCATTGCTGTATGGAGAAGAGAACAGAGCATTCTTACGCCTGCAAGAGGAAGTTATCAGATCACGCGACGACCTTAGCATCTTGGCCTGGGGTTTTCGCTTATCGAGCGGGCATCCCGGATGCCAGGTTGATAGCGTGCTCGCCCAGTCTCCGTTCGAATTCAGCCACTGCCACAGCATCCAGAATTTCGACAGTGGTGAAATGAGCCCAAGCGTGCCTCTTACAACGTCACACTCGGCGATGACCAACATCGGTATGCAGATGGCGGTACCCGTTCGCCCCATAGACTCAAGAAATAGGATATTCATCGCAATTCTAAGATGTCTAGTCCCAACTCCGGGACTAAGGAGTCATCTGGTCGTGCCGTTAGTCCATACCAAGGGCGGTGACAGACATCATTTCAGTCGGGTACCCGGGAGCCCCCCGTTTCTCATACGCCGGGCACAGCTTTTCTCACTTATCAACGATTCAAAGTCCTTATTTATCTTGAGCCGAGCGCTGCTGCTATGGAGGCTCTTTATCAAGAAATCGAGGTCGACACAGATCTATCTTCGCGAAAATCCCGATACCACACCGCCACCTCCGCCGTGGCCAAACCCAAAGAATAATTACGAGTTCATGAACCTGGACATCGGGGAAGTCATCTCGGCAGGGTTCGAGGTAGCCTCCTTTTATCCACCCTGGATCACCAAGAGCCCCGGGCATGCGAATCGCCTGATTCTCCGGCTCAGCCCGCCGAAGTCAGCTAGGTTCATAGTTGTTTTCTCGAGGTCTAGAAAACTCTCAGCCGGGAGAATATTCTTCGCCATTAGCATAACCCTAGAAAACCAGCATATCGCGAGAGTCTACCAGGGATCGGCGTTGGAGCATCTTATGGAACAGGCCGGGAGTTTGGAGGTCGACATAGACCGTCATAGCATCCACGAGGATAGCTTAGAACTGAATGAGGAAGCTGTAGATGAGAATATGCGGACTGCGTATTGTATATCATTCCAGAAGAAGATTTTCGGTGATGTTTGGATCAGGTGTAGTGTTAAACGGATGGACATAGCTAATGGCAGCACCCTGTTCGGACACAGCTCATCCGCAGATAGTAATTTATGTACAGGGACGAATGATGAGACCGGGTGAATATGGTCGGACACTAATACATTTTATCAACGCTATTGAAAGGTCATACCTCAGGTGCGCACTTACAGGCGCAGATGGGGCCTGGCCGATGGACTCACATGTAATCTGTATCTACATGTCTCTCGGCTATTAATCGTCACATTTCCATCATAGTGTCTATTCATATCAAACAGGCGATGAACTCCATTCAATGTCTATCGAGTAGCTACGTATGAGGGAAAGGGGAGTTATCAAGCCATGCCTTTCGAGCGTGGACGATTAAGCCCATTCTTCACTTCGGAGTTGATGGCGACACTAACTTACGTTTCTAAGTAGATAATAATTTATTCATTCCATCCTCGTCAACTACGTCCTTAAACAACTATATTTCGTCTGAAAATTTGTTATCCGAGTCTTTCATCGATTTCTTATTCATTCCATATCGTCAATGAACAATATTGAGTGATAGCCGGCTAGAACTCCATGTGTGTACGTAGCACACACTGCTTTAGATCCTCAACCCGACAACAATTACAACAAACTAAATACACTCTTTTGAACATATTTTTCTTCGTATACCTTGATATACCGCTTAAACTACATGCGTTACCATTCACGCTTCGAGTATCTGCGCCACATCCGACTCCTGAAGTGAGACTTTGCACTGCGGCAAGTCGATCCCAAACGTTTCGTACTCCACTGTCACGTTGTCGGCCGCCGGCACGATCCACCTCCTATTTCTGAGATCGCCATCTTGAGCACTGTCGAAGAAGTTCTGCGGCGCAAACATGATACTGCTGACGGCCTCCGAGTACAACGTGACGGGGACGTCCTCGCTCCTCGTGAAATGGTGCATGCCGAGATTGAACCAAACGACCAAGTCCTCGTTCTCGACGCTCTCGTCATCGAAGAATTTTGCGAAATCTTGCTGTGGCCTCCACGGTAGATTCAGGTTCTGTATGCTGTTGGCCCAGGGCTCCGTGTCGTGCTGCCGCGTGACGGCCAAGTGCGACTTGGACATGGCCGTGTTGTGCTTCGAGAACGGCGAGTTCAGCGTGCTGAGGTGGATGTTGGATTTTCCCGGCACGATGCGGTAGCCCCTCGGTGTATCCCACTTGTTGGTCGCGCTCGCGTGGTTCACGCAGAACATCCCCTGGCCGTTATCGGGCCAGTTGAATTGCTGCTCCGTCTTCATGTTGTAGGTGTCGAGCTCGATCTGTTCGAACTCGCCGAGCTCCGGCCACCAGGGCTGTTTGGTAGGTACAGCTTTCAGCTCGGTAACCTGAAGGTTGTTCTTGGTGTCGAGGATGTCGAAGTCGGCCTTCCAGGTCAGAATGTGATCGTGGAGCGAACCTTGCGTCGCCTCCTGAATGCGAGGTCCCCACTTCCCCTGATCTCGGTAGTAGAATGAGGACTGCAGGTAACCTGATGCGCGGACAGTCACTTCAAGGGAACCGTCAACGTGGAATGCGTAATCGAAGAGGTAGTCATAATTTCCGACTGTCGCTATGGAGCGCACGGTGAGTTGTGATCCCTTCACCACACCCAGATTGGAGAATCCGAAAGCATTAGAGCTATCACCAGCGCGATGTCGTGATAAGGGGAAACCAGCATCAGACTCGAAAATACAGATGGAATTTGGGTTGAGTGCGGTCTTGTTTCCGTTGTGGACCGTTACATTCCAAAATGTAGAGCCAAATGGACAGTCGAAGCCCTCAACAAGCGGAAATAGGTCCGAGCCAAGCCGATAATATGTGTCGTGGTAGAGAGTGGATGCTGCCTTGGGCTGAAAGCCACCGTACTGGGCTGCAGCCTCTTGCATGGATAGCTCGTACAGAATCCGCTCGCCTTTGAAGCGGATATCATAGAACATAACGCCGAGAGAGCTCGAATGCGCAACATAGAACGACCAGCCCAAGTACTCGACATATTTCTGCTCCGAGTCCAATTTGTAGCGCTTACCACCAATCTCGATGCTCTGTGGCGCAAACTTCTCTTCTAGTTCACGGACTCCCATCTCAGGGTTATAATTCACCAACGCCCAGTTATCGTCGGAGGGCTGATGGAACTCCTCGACTAGCTCGCCGGCTTCGAAAGCTTCACGAAGCTCATTGACAGTTGGAAAGAACCGCGTGTTCGTAACAATGCCTTTCAGCTTGTACAGTGAAGCATCTGTACCTGCACAGTCGACTATGACGAAGAAGTCTAGAGGTCGGAGATAAGTCGTAGAATTAGGAAACCTGAATATGATAATCTGAAATGCTTGACTTCCATCGAATGATCCGGGTGCCGTAGGGGCTGAGGTTAATGTTGACCGAGGATCCGAGGATCCGTACCATACCCCTCCGAGGAGCGTGGACGTTATATCGGTAATATTAGACATTACTGATACTAGCAGAGGTTCCAATGCAGCATTACGCTTTTCGTCATTATAACGTCCGTTGAACGGGATAGAGCCTCCCGCCCCGCCATTGTAAACATAATCGAGCTTCTGAATGCTGGTCTCACCGGATACAGGTAATGGGCCTACCATGTACTCCTGAGACACCGGTTCTTGTTTGCCGCCTTCGAATATGATGACTCGAGCCCAAGGACTAGGTTTCGGCCCTACTCCATCGATATATGGCAGAGCATCAGACTTGTTGACAGGCACGGTGTCGATATACCACACATAATTATCATTGATCTTGGCCACTGCTGGGTCAGTCAAATTCAACCCCGATGCGGGATCGTGTAGCAAATTCCAGACGGCCAAGTTATCATCCGGCGAAATCTGAGACCAGATGTTGACCTTGGGAGCAGTTACTGATTCCGCTGGTTCATACAACGAGCATTCTGAACAAGTAGCATTCTCGTAGACGCCGGATCCTTGGTAATATTTTCTCAGAATATTCTGACGCGTGGATCCCAGGGGCGGCGTTGCGGCGGCATTGCCGCTTGCAGTTAGGAATAGGGCCGCAGATATAAATTGTTGAATCATCTTCGGCTACCACCAAGAAACATACTTGATAGATTCTTTATACATGATATATAACATTTAGCTCAAGCGGTCGTCACTCATTATCTTGTTCCCAAGACTTGACGATTGCCACCTCAGAAAGATAATTTTACAAATATTTACTCATAATTATCAATCGTAACCCCGGACTACTTAGATATGCGGCTCGGATGTTTATCTGATTCAAGCTGGTTCGGCGCGGTAAGCTGGCGGGGAAGCAAGATAGCAAGATAACGGTAAATGATACTGTAATGTCGGCTGCTAGTCCGGCAGGAGGAATTAGTAATACTAATACTCTTAGCTAGATCAGATTTTCCAATGGAGAGGCCGTATCCTCGGTCACGTACTTCGCGCTCGATACTACATGATGATAAAGGAAAGCTTCGGCAAGGAGATAACGAACCGGAGTTGCCCGGGGGTGCATATACGGACTGGCAGCGTTCTGGACAGTAGCTCTAGTCGATATTTCGAATGTTCGGCAACATTACACCGACGCGTGAGGAGATGGGAATTGATTCAGTCCTAGTTAGGTCCTAGATTAGGATGAAACCCATGCGCCTCGGATAGCAATTCTCTCGCTGCTGTCAAGGGTATTATTGAAGCTTGCCCTCGCCTTGTTGGAGAATACCACGCGGGCTTGACCAATCGACATCGAAGACATAGCTGATAACGGAAAGACCAAGGGTTTCGAAACTGTAGCATGAGCTAGACGCTCTAAAGCGTGGATTCCTATAATTTGTATAACGAGTTCATTATTGGAGTGCTTAATAAGGAAGCTAGACAGCTACTTGTTGGGCTAGATATCTAGCGCTCATGGGACACATCAAGGAATCCTAGGTATTGTCTGAATATTGGCTGAACTGTTCCAAAGATCCTAACTATTATTCAATATGTCGTGATCATTTATTAAATTTCAGTATCTGACATGTGAATAAGTCTGATAATAGCTACTAAAACTACCTGGGGTTGCTGGCCTTCGAACTTCTTACACTAGTGAGTCTCTTGGATGAATAGGGGGTGAATTTATATATATATAAGAACGCACGGGAACACACGAAATTTCTACGGAATGTTGAATTGGTTGGCTGAAATTTCTTTCATTTCCTCTTTTCTTCTTCTTTTCTTCTTTAACCTTTTCCCCCCTTTCTATAATTCGATAAGAGACCCTATTGATTCAAGATAAGCCTAGTAGTTCGGCTCAAGTGTGAATCATCAATGCGCCGAAAAGAAAGCCAGATAACAGCCAATATAAACAACATGGGGTTTATTGTGAAGAGCATGCATGCGAAAAACATTGAAACAACAATGTGAGACAGCTCAGTAAAGAGCTGCGGTAGATCTTCCATATTCCCAAATACCACAAAGAAAATGACGGAGAGAATTATCCAGTTGGTTAAGAAGTCGATGAGGAGAGAAAGAACATCAAACCCAATGGGTTGTAGTGCAGGGTGATACATGTTGGATAGTTCTTGCTTTAGCTGTGTCGGGGGCTGAATTTAGTTTCACTTGATGCTAACAGGCTCTATGTCCTGGGTAGCATGGCTATGAAATGTAAGTATTTACAGACGCATTGTTTAAAATCAATGTGAGAAGCACTAAACAAGCCCTCGGTTTCCTTTACCGCTGCCTGGTAAAATGCATGGCGTTTCTCCCTGTCTTCACGCGAACGGTACCTAATGTTTCTCCTTAATATGAGCTTGATGAAATGCCCTCAAAGAATTAGCAAAAAGTGCGTGATGCTAGGGAAATCAGTAAGAGTGGTATTGATGGTTGCCTTCATGTTATTTCCAACTAGGACTAGCCACTGGGTAGCGCAGCTTCTTAGTGGTTATTATAGGTAATAAACACTAGTTGCAGAAGAGATGCCGGGGAGACATATATGCAGTTGGCGTTATTGAGATTGATAATAGTAATAATAACTGCTGTCAGTTGTGTACTATGAATCTCTAGGTAGAGAATAATTTGACTAAGTACAATACGCTCCTTATCTCATCATTCCTTTGTTATACGGACTTGTATTAAAACAAAGGTAAATGCAAATGAAGAATGAAGGAGATTGTATACTAATCAAGAACCCCTTTATATAATAATTGATGTTAAAGGGATTCCAGATGCCGGGTCTTGAGTATATCAACGGAGGTCTATTAACTCTGACCGTCTTCTCTATCGGGTGGCTAGCTCAACTTGTTATACTCGTTTTCCCCCCGAGTTAGGCTTACTCCCCCTTCGGGCCTCCAAAATGAAGCGTTTCCTTGCCTATAGCGTTTCAGAAATCTTACACCCCTCATCTGAACACTCACAATGAGTTATTTACCTATTAGCTAGTACCTGTTATTAACACTATAGTAGAGAGTGTAATGGTACTTGTGCAATATTCCTAGCTCGGGTGGTATACGTCGAAGCCGTCACGGACGAGTAATTTTGATGATAACGTATCATACAACCTCGAGGCAAACACATTTCATTTTAAGGGTTGAGAATTACATGATATATGGACATCATGTCATATTGATTTACTTCCACGTCGTGAACTAGAGATTTATCACATCAAGACTTTGTGTTGGACTTTTTGACGGGGCACATTTTCAGGCTGATTGTAGTGTTAAGTAAATCCCAAAAAGAAATGAAGATACAAGAACTTATCCAATACGCCACCCTCCGAGAAATATCCGAGGTAGCTGACATAATAGTTGATTTCTACATCTCGTTGTCGTTGTGTGAGCTGTGAACTGTAAGAGTTGTCTATTAATAAGTCTTTTATTGTAATTCAGGGTAATATCAGATTATTTTATTCTCTTGGACCTTCTGAAGCTGTCCTACTGAATCCCTTTTAGATTTCTCGTTACTGAGTTCTTTCTGTATTAGTCAAGCGAGCTTCAGACGAGATCGCGGCCATTGATCAAGGCCCGCATGCATACGTCTGACACAGCCTCTAGTTACGCAACTGCTTAGCATCGTGACGTCTAAAATATGCTTACATGAGATTGCAGCGGAATGTAAGAGAGAACTAATAGAAATCATAGGCAGTGTGGAGCCGATGACATGAAAATGCTACCCTAATACTGCGTTCATAATATCTTCTAACATAAGATTCCTCCCTGTTGATTCGGGATTGGCGGATGCACGTGAGCAAGTGAATGACTGAAAGACGAAGAGAAAAACGACAAAATTCTAAAAGCTCGCGAGTGATAGTGGCTGTTACGAGATGGCTGTGATACCAGTCCTTTATCATGCTACAATCCTGGTTCCCTACGATTTCCTCACTACTCCCCCAGCGTCCATCACTGAACTATTCACGTTAACACGAAGAGGCCGCCATTCAGACGGATTTATTGAGAGCAAGATAGTCCTGTTTGAAGATGGAACGTATTTGGACTTCATCGCATATGTCCCAGATGTGGATTTGGATGCCCGGGAACATCATAGGTACGGTAAATGCGAAGAAGGAACCGTTGTCGACTGGGCCGTAAGGTTCATTTCGAAAGAAGAGGGGCCCGAGGCCCTGAGTTGGGAAAAACAATTCGAGGCAATGCAACTTCGTGTCCGCGATGCCGGTACAGGTGTTATCTATCTGGAGCCTGTAGACATGTGCATACAAGCAGCCAACGGGAGTAGCCATCGATACAAGGGATCCTATCCGGAACAGGGTGGGCACCTGGAATGGACACGTGAGCTTGATATTATTCCAGGGGAGGTGCCTTTCTGGGTTTTCGACCCATCTTCTACGAAAATCTTCCAGGGAGGTGAGGACAACACCCGTCATCCTTCCGGGGTAACAGGGCTGGCTAGCATCGAAGTAAACATCCGGACAGGGAAAGATCGGGTCAGAAGCGAACATCGTTTGGGCCTGTTATGGGAAACCTTACAGACATTGTTTGGCGAGGAACCGATCGATGTCGTGGACGAGGGAAAGCAGATCGAGACATGGGAGTGGCCCGTCGGCGTACCAGCCGGGGAGAAGCCCGTCAAGCGGCACGTACGACTAACTAGCCCTGAAGCCATGGAGGGTAATGTCGAGATAAAAATAGGTCTTATGACTCGAGACAACAAGATTATGGACCTCCAAATATCGAATTCGGTGAATTCGGTGGACGTGATGCTCCGTAACCACGCACCCACCGGAGTTCCTCGACGGGACTTCCGCTGGGAGTGGATGAGATAGCTGTTCCGGAAGAGAATATGATAATAAATTATCAATATAATGGTTAAGAATGGAGGCTTCTCCTAACTTGGAAATATAACACCCCCGGGTCTCAGTTAGAGCTTCAAACCTTTAGTTAGTGAGCGTCTCCCGAAATGTACCCATCCACGGTTGTTGGTCCAACTTATATAACGACCTGATATACAATAAACTCGTATGGGTCGATAGCATGAGATCATAGAGTTAGTAGCTCATGATAGCAACACTTAGGTATTTTAGCATTTGTATTTTGATCGTATGCAGAACGAATCGAACTCCTAGTTCGTGCTCGTTGGCGTGAAGGTACTAAACTGAATCCGAGGGACTAGCAGTCGAGGGGCATTTTCAATTCAGAGTAGATTAAATGTTACAACGAGAGTTGATCCAGGTATAATACGGTCATAACACTTGTGTGCACGACAATGAAGTGGAGTTATTGGTGAAAGATAAATTAATTCTTGTGACTTGAGTCGAGAAACTCACATATTACATGTTATCGCACGTGTAAAGTTATCCCCAATTCCCTGTCTTCCCCTCCCTTTCCAGATTTTTATGCCATCATCTCGCAATCTTCGAATATGACTACCTTACATTGAAGTTCTTAAGATTTGCTATCACAGCTTCTCCTCCTACTGCTTAATCCTTGTTGCTTTTGATCTGTCTTAACTACGCGCAACACCTTATATAAGTCATGAGCTTACCTTAGGAATAATACGTTGAATCTATGTAAACCGTCTCGCTTGAAGCGAATGGGCACCCGTGAGGTGGCCTAGGGCGATTCCCGTTCGCGTGGCTGTTTGGAAACAACTCATGCGACTTGAACATGCTAGGTAGAGTTATCTCTGGATTGGGAGTCATCCTAGCAACAGTTGCAGTTATATAAGGCTGACAATGCCGCTATGCTTTCCTCATCCTATGCCGCAAATTTCCAGCTACTTCGCATCAAACCCAGGGGGCACACCAAATATTGACGAGAGGGTGTGAAGTCATAGTGGGTTCCCATGCTGCGACTCAACGTCGAGCTACCAAGACCGACCACAATCCGTCACATAGGCGACATGATGCTGTGTACGGTTGAAATCTCGGAACTGCCCTTCAAACAGAACGTTCCAATCCAGAGCAAGAATCGGGTCGCCTATACCAGTATTCAAGAACTTTTTGTTCAAGTAACTACAACGAGGTGGCGCGATCTGTCCGCTCTTTGGATGTCGAGAACGACCTGCTTCTTTTCAAAACTATGCAGTATGTGCCTTCTAGAAGCCTTAATCTACCTTGTACCATTGAACTTTTGTATATGTGCTTGACGGTGTTGTGCGTAGTCTTATTGTTTAGTCCTCGATGTTGTATTAATATATGGCACAGACATAGGGCTGGTCTCAGCATGAAGCTTTCAATCTATTCACAATGCTCTCGATGACAGGAAGATCCTCCGATAGGTGGGGGCGATTTGTCGACGATTGAACAAGGCAATTCTCGAATCCTGAAACTTCGAAAGCTCTCGGTGATGCGAGATTGAAAATGAACAAAGCTGGTAGGCGACGGATTCTGGCACTTCAGTGCATTTATCAAATCGAAGAAAAGCCTTTGAACCCGTTTCTGAATATAAGGGATATCAATAATACGTTAGAGGACTCGGTATCCTACCTTAGAAATCTTAGACTTCTGCATCGAGGTACTGCTACTTTTTACTCCACCGGATTTTTCGAGTCTGGAACTCTCTATCTACCGAAGTCTCATCTGCATTTCACTTCTAGCTTCACCACTACCTCACCTACTACCTGCCCCCTCTTCTCTCTCTCTCCTCCTCTCTCCCCTCTTCCCCAAATACGGTCGTTTCTTGCAGGGCTCGGCCTCATCATTGACACCGAAGGCTGAGATATTCCCTGCTGGTCGTTAAGTGTAACAAGGCACGGCGAGAGATATTCGCTGACGTATTCTAACGACCAGCCCACCATGTCTAATTTCCAATCAGGATGGGATCATCCATTCTTTTTCATGCCGCCCTCTCAGAACCAGGCAACAGAGTACCAGTCACCACCAGTCACCAACCGGTTCGAGTCAACGGAGCAATGGGGCGCGGTCCCGAACGACATGCAGATGACTTGGCGCCCCGCCGAGGCTCCCGTGCCTCCATATCCCTATTACACCGAACGGGTATCCTACCGAAATCCATATGCCCAGTACCAACCAACAGCTGAGACCTTTCAAGCACCACTAGCACCCATGGTACCGCAAATACAACGGATGGAGGGATTCCCGGCAACGCCTGAGTCACTTCAAGACTTTCAAGAAGCTCAAGCATATCCAGGGCTCGAGCTAGAGCATGGAAGAACTCAAATCCCGACCGAAGATGTAGGCAGTAGAGGCGATAGAGGACAAGGTGAGTCATACCTGAAACTGCCTGGCTTTGCCCAGCAGGTAGCTCCGCCTCGTGTTGGGCAATTATTAGTCACTTCAGGTCATGTCAGCCTAGCAGAGTTGCTAATATATAAGGACCTAGACCCGAAAATTGCGCCGTCTATTCCAGTGGATTACAAGGACGATAGCTGGACATATGCTGTTGAAGTCTGGCCCCCTTCTGATGTAGAAGGTGAGTGAATTCCGTATTGATACATACACTGGATCAGTTGATGTCTACGGCGAATCGTCGGGGCGAGATAAATGATTGCCTATTTCGGTCGTGATGGAGCCTGGTACGGTGACACCGAGCGGTGCTTGCGCCATCAGGTTGTTGTATGTACCTCGGGAGGTACCTACGTACCCATAAGGATGTGGATATTTTGATATCACATGATGCGAGCAATGGAGCCTATGTCCCCACCACACTTTTATTTTTGGAAGTTATGGCTGTGCATGCTCTAAAGCCCCATGACACATTACGAAGTTATTCGTTTCTTGTGGCTCAGCTACTTCAATGTTTCCACCTCATCTCCCTCACAACCTAAAATATCAGGCTGCTAACATGCGCGCCCCTTGGCATCACAGGTGAAAACCGCGTCATAGACCACATCGTTGCCATCCAGGAGGCCTTTATCAAGAAGGGTTTGCAGTACGACTTTTGTATTGCCGCCCCTATTCGACCTAAAAAGAAGCATCGTGGATTGTGCCGGCGTTATACCCTGCCCCGGAGGGTGAGGGACCACGACCGCATACGTCTCAACTTCCTTCAGGTCTTCAACGCTAAACGCGCTTGGAACCGAAATCTTGTTGGTTATTACTTCAAGATGGCTGTCGTCTACGAAAATCGACACGTTCTTCAGTCTGATCCGTACCCTCCCGGAATTGATCACAGCAGTCACGGCGGCCATAGCGACCAAGGCGACCTGGACGATCAGGACGATCGGGACGACCGCAACGACCACAGCGATGCCAGCGACCATGGCGGCAATAGTGATAATGCCGATCACAGTCACAACCGCCGCGATCTTCGCGTTCCATACTCCCCTCAGCCTATCGTTCACGAACTTGACGCGTTCAGCTCAGCCAATGACCCGCCTTTGAACCCATCCTTGATACCGTCTTCGCCTGAACCGACCACCTTTCTTGCCCCACCAACACCTCCTGAGTTCCTACCATCGCTATCCGGGATTGAGTCCGATAATGGGCGGCCGCCGGTGCGTTCAAGACCAATTGCGAAACCCGAACGTCGGGTCGAGAAAAATGCTCAGGGGAAATATGTCTGTACCTGGCAGAATTGTACCGAGGAAATCAAGGAATTTACTCGAAAATGCGAGTGGGGGTAAGGCGCCTTTTGTTTTCTTCTTGAATGAATGTAAAAAAACCGTTGCTGACCCTAAGTTTAGCAAGCATATGGACAAACACGATCGACCCTACAAATGCGATCTTAGAGGCTGCGAGAAACTCCCGGGTTTTACCTATTCCGGCGGACTCCTGAGACATGAACGTGAGGTGCACGGCAAACACGGCGGTCCTAGAAACCCCCTGAATTGTCCGCATGTTAATTGCAAGCGCCATACCGGCAAAGGTTTCTCGCGTCTGGAGAACTTGAACGAGCATCTTCGAAGAGTCCACACTCCTGGTGACAACGAGACCGGAGTGCCGGAAGAGCGAGAAGACAATCTCAGTGTTGTCGGTCCTAGTCCTGCGCCTGCGACTCCGACTATTGTTACAGCCATGACTCCTACCGAACGTGTCAATGAGAAGCCCGAGCGTGTCGGCGAGAAGCGCAAGCCAGAGACTGATCTTCGCGTTCAGGTCAAACGTCTGCAGGTCGAGAACCATAACTTGCGCACTCAAGTTGAAGCGCAAAAGCGGCAACAGATTGCAATGATGGAGCAGATGCAAAATATGCAAGAGGCACTTCAATCTTTCACCAACGCTGATCAAGTGGCCAACCGGGCTACTAGTGCTTCCCCGGCAGCCCCTTTACTCAGTAGCAGCGGTGCTTAAGCTTCTTGGTGTCTCCAATTTCCTTTTCTTTTCTTGTTACTCTTTTCACTAGCGCAAATACCCCATTCCGCGTTTGCATGGATTTAGGCGTTCTGGCATGTGTTGATGACAGCAGCGATTAGTCATGATGGCTGTTGATTGTCACTCCTAGCGGTTGTGGTAACATATTTGATTCAGTTTGCATGAGCATCCAGCTAGGCGTTTGGGGGTCCGAGTAGCATTTCCCAGTCATTTTCATACAAAGGGATACAGGAACTGTTTGTCAACTAGAGGCCGGTCTGTATGGTCAAAGGATGAGAGACGATGGATACCCAGATAGCGGATAGTGGGATTGGAATTTGGGAACAATTTTCACATGTGTGAATGCACATCAAGTTTGGCCCAATTTGGGTGATACATACCCCGACCTGCATGGATAGTGTGCCCTGACTGAGATGGGCCAAAGCAGAGTAATCCATGACATGTTCGGTTGTTATATAAATTGGTCTTTCTGTGTTCTAATAATATAAATTACTTGCCTTTCATTCTTTAATGTCTAGATATGAGTTAGACACGCCCTATGGGTTTTCTGTTAGCACCCTATTTGTATAACTTCAGAGCTCTGTGACCTATTAGTTAACTGACTACAGAGTAGGCACTTTATTATACTTGAGTAATTAAGAATGCATAGAGTTCTTCTAGACTAAGCTCATTGATTTATAGACGTGTCTTAGAGGGACACAATCTGATAGCGGTATCGGATTTTCACAAAAACGCGGGTGACCATCTCGTGGTGTAGACACCACTTGTTGAACGACTTGAAAATTGATCCTACTTGGCCCTCTTGCCTCCAAGCTCTCCCCATCCATGATCTTCTCACAATATGCCTCGCCTACGTTTGACCAAGCAGTGCTATCCGCATTTGCTGACCCTGTTCTGCTCGCTATACCCGTTTCCGGTGACTCCCCTAGTCCACTCGACATCAAGACTATAGCTCAAAACATGCGGCACGCTACTGCCAAGAAGCACAACGCGATCCTCTAGCCCCTCTAGCTCCGTCGCGCCGACCTTAATATTGGCTTCGCTGACGCTGTACTTGATTACGAGGTACGAGGTCAAGGAGTGGTTTTCTCTCGCGGGTATTGTACAGGGATTTACGCTCTTGAAAGAAGCGTATGAAGGCTACATTAAGCTCGAGGACCCCGTTACGAAGACGAATCTCAGCTCGGGATGCCGACCACTTCACATCGCGGACCCAGAACGTATTCTACATGTTGTAGAACGTGACCCCGGCGCGGAAGCAATGAACGCAGAGCGAATGCTCTCCACACGTAAACGTGACGCCCAGCGCCAGGCAGATCTCGTGGATAATCCACAGCCGGTTGTGCTGGGAGCGCCCAAGGACGTCCGCTATGCCGCATATAAGATAACGCGGATCATGGCGCTCAAACAAACCGAGGATATCACCGCGATCGCGCGGCTCCACCTCGTCAACCTCGACACTCGTGTCCGTGACCGCGTTGAGAACGCGCGGGAACTGCGCTGCCTTCGAGCTCATAAAATGACTCGAAACGCCCTCCTCGCAAACCTGTCCGGTGAGCTGGTAGAACTCGTCCGGGTTCTGCATCCCCAGCCTCAACTAGATGACGACGCGCGCTCAGCGGGCATAGATCTTGCCTATTAGCCGCACCCGGCTCCTCTTCTCGCTGCCATCGTGCTGGCTGATGCAGGTCTGGTCTACGGGGATCGGGCGCGCTACGGTCTTGCAGCTGGCGAGGCTTAGCGGTGCTACCCCGAGCGATGCGTAGATGCGCAGCTCCCTATAGGGGTTTCGATGATGGGGCGCCGGTTAGGGCGACCGCGTCCGACGTTGCTCTAGACATAGGAGAGGGGTCCGTAGCTGTCGACATCGTCGGCACTCGCCTCGATGATCTGGGCCCGAAGATGCTCCCTGAGGTACGCGAAACGCGACGGCGCCGGCGAAAGGAGTTTGATGACCCGAAAAGTGCGTGGTCTTCAACTCAAGCTTGCGTACCGGGGTGCCAGGTGAGTTAAACTACTAATCAGCCATGTCATAGTCGATGAGGAAGACGCGGTCTGAGCCCTATCTTCATATTTACCTTAAGAACTCGCATAGTTGTGGCTGAGTGTCAATAACAATAACGCAGTCGTTCTAGACTAAACATTAGAGTATTCAACTGGTTAAGCAGCCCAGTCAGAAGATAGTACTAGACGGCGCCAATACCTTCATGGTGTTACATGGCAGTTTTACCTGTTATCTACTTGTATTGTGTGCTCACCTGAATCCCCTCGGACGGAAAAGCTAATGTAGTGTAGAGGGTTGCTTGGGTTCATGATACATCGTCTCCGCTTACACAATCCTATTAGAAGGCATATCTCAGAGACTGATGCGATTATGAATAAGGAATTCTCTCCGTAGGAGCTGTTGTAAGTATTAAGCGGCCAGTTAGTTGTAAATAACAATGCGCAGACACGCTTAATCTCAAGGCCCAGGTTACTTATAGCTTTGACGCGATCGCGTATGTAGAGTCTGGAGACGGCAAGCAATACCACTTCAGATGTATGTGCCACCTTTAGACTCTAGTTGCTCTCTCAAGATAGTGATTAGATGACAACCTTCTGACCAATCGGCCAGCCATTCACATCACTTTTGTTCACTGCGGCTGTCGATGGCTCGCATACCCCGCGGTTAGCCACAAGATGCTCTGGAAGCACGCCATTCAAAAATGGGATTTGCAATGCCACCGATAGCTCATCAGAAGGATACTCGGTGTAGTGGCCCTGGCCTATGGTGTCGGTAGCTACCATGAGCCCATTAGTCCCCGCTCTAATCCATAAGTCGGCTTTGCCGTCCGGCAGGGTGACATGCGCTGAGCCGGAAAGCAGTACGAAGAACCTGTTGATAGATGAATACTCGACAGGATTTATCTAGATCGGTCCGGCTGCAGGAGCACATACATAGGATGAGGCGGCCTGTGCAGTCCTTCGTTCGACCGCGGAGGCAAGACAACATACGAGACATTCGCAACGTCGGCTAAGCCAGGAATAACATTCCCTACCGTTGGATAAGACGAGAAGGGAGTTGATATTTCCCAACACTCGAAAGCCGCTTTGCCGTCCTGATCCGATACCAAGGCCGTGAGATGAAGATATTGCAGAGCGGCGCTTGGCAGCCCATAATTCCCGAAGAGCACCACTAATGCAAGGGGTGGAACGAAAAACAGAGTTCGAGAGGTCACCAACTCCAGCAGGATTTTGACAAGGCCCATAGTACTAGTATTTTTATACCAGACTCACTGAGTAATTTGATACAAAAATTTGCTGTGATATCTCTACCTGCCCTCCTTGGAGAAGAAGGTAGAGATTCGGTCATTGATTGGGAAGTACGGGTTTAATTTATCGAAGCGCGGGCGGGCCCCTTGAACTCGCTCGTAACCTGTTTCTTTTTGTTGGAGTTAATGTTGTGCCCACATCTATTGCTACTAAGGTAAACTTGAGTTTGGTATTCGCTTGAGCCCAAGATAGCTCACGTCCCACTGGGGTCCGCATCCTGTTACTTATTGACTAACACCGAGCAATAATCCCCCCGACTGTACTCTGTATGGATCCAAGTTGGGCAGTTGATCAGCATCCCGCAGGTCGGTCAGCAGCAGGAACCAGCTGAGCAGGCAAGCCATCCCATTCATGAGCCGAGACATGGCAGCTAGCCCCCTAACTATTAACTGCAACCACATTATGTAGTATGTTTGACTGAACCCAATTTTGCGCCCTGTCATCCCGTGTCTAGACAACGTGAGCTTTTGATTTCCCGTGTCCTACATGTCTCTTAGAGTCTATCATTGCCGTCAATAAATTCTGGAGGTTGTTTTATTCCTTGAATAGTTGCCCGATGTCCAGCTATGTCATGCATAGCTAGCAAGTAGATCAAAAATAGATTAAAGTTGCATTAGAGTAACTAGATTGCGGGTAGTACATAAGTACTTGGATATCGGAGAACCATGGTCTACGTAGTATGTGAGATGAGATGTCGTGATCTGCCAAGTCTAAACCCAGTGTGATGGAATATGCAGTAGTGATCATCAGTCAAGGGGTGCTGAGTGCCGTGTGTTATTTCAATGCTACGAAACTGCATGCTATAAAACCAAGGCTCCTCACCTTGCCTCACTCACAATAGCCAGTGCCAGCCCTGAGTCCTCAGCAGCGGGTTCCAATATAATCCTAGCAGTTGGTCCAGAATCATATCCAGCCAACATGAAGAACATATTCACTTTAGGCTTCCTGCCACTGCTATCACTCGCTGCAGCTGCAGCTTTACCGCAGAGCAGCAAACCCTACGATGCCGTCATAGTCGGCGGAGGTCCGTCTGGACTTAGCGCCCTTATGGGACTCGGTCGTGTGCGCCGAAATGTTCTCTTAATCGACTCAGCCGAGTATCGCAATGATCCTACTAGACACATGCACGACGTGCTTGGTTATGATGGTAAATTACACATCCCCGAAACCACCCTGGAGCTCAACTGACGTATAACAAAAGGAGTGACCCCTGCCTATTATCGTTGGGCTGCCCGCGAACAGATCTCCCACTATGAGACCGTGTCCGCGGTCAACGGGACTGTCACGAAGATCGAGGCTTTGAACAATAACACCGTATTCAACGTCCTTGCCAAGTTCAAAGACGGCGAGAGGACCGTGAGCGCACACAAGATCGTTCTTGCTACTGGTCTGCGTGATTTGTTACCCAACACCCCCGGCCTCCAAGAGAACTGGGGAAAGGGCATCTTTTGGTGTCCCTGGTGCGACGGCCACGAGCACGCAGACCAAGCGCTCGGTCTTCTCAGTGGCCTAGAGGACGCCCCGGACCTGTTCCGAGAGATCTCGACTCTGAACTCGGACGTCATCGCCTTCGTCAACGGCACCGACACGCCCGAGAACCGCGCGGCGACGGAGAAGAGCTTCCCGCAGTGGGAGAAGTACCTCGAGATCCACAACGTCACGATCGAGAACCGGACCATCGCCTCCATCAACCGCCTCAAGGACGGCGGCGATAACCACGCAGACCCCAGCCTCCCGACGGCCCCCGAGTACGACCTGTTCCGTGTGGACTTCACCGAGGGCGAGTCGGTCGAGCGCGCCGCCTTCTTCACGAGCTTCCCCGACGAGCAGAAGTCTAAGGTCGGAGAGGAGCTGGGCGTGCAGCTGTACGGCGGCCGCCTTGCGGCCGACACCGCGAAGGGCCTTGCGACTAACATCCAGGGCGTGTACGCCATCGGCGACGCGAACTCGGATAATGTCACTAACGTGCCGCACGCGCTTTTTACCGGCAAACGGACGGCGGTCTACCTACATGGTGAGTCTACTAGATGTCTATCGACTTACGGCTCGCGATCCCCGCTGACACTAGTACAGTGCAACTCGCACGAGAAGAGACGAACAGGGAGTTGGCTGGAAACGGAACTGCTCCAGCCACGAGAGATTTGGATCTGGACCCGCGGGCCGTCTGGGAGAGAATGAACGGCCAGCCTGGAGATATCCTCTACGCCGGTGAATTTCAGCCGTAATCTACTTCTCTTAGACGAATTAGCGAGCATGTAATTGGGACACGTAGCGGTCAATCTTGAAAATTGACTACGCCATGATACCATTGCCTAATGATATGGTGGAACTCGATCAACTCTAGATTTTCGTTCTCCTTGACTTCATGACACTGTAATTGGTAACCGTCAACGCAATCCGTCTCAGACCTAGAGGCGGGCACGGTTTTCTAGTCCCCCTTGCGTGAGCGCGCCAGGGTGATCATTTTGCTTCATGCGCTGATCAGCCCGCTATTATACGTTGTTGAAAGACATACTATCGTGCTCGCGCATTACCCCATCCCGCTGTTTCACTTTATTACCGTGATAGACGACTTTGTCGTGTAATGTAACACGCCGTGGCAACTAGCAGTGGCGTGAGCAGAATTACGAAAACAGCTCACAATACCGCCAGGTCTGAATTCCGATCCCACACCTCTCGGCATCCCTAATCTCGATCCTATCCAACCTGGGATTACAAGGTCTTGCATGGACGTCTGGGTCTCTTCATCCCGTCAGCTACTTATTGAATTGATCAATAAGTACCGCTATGGGACCCACCGAGACCATATAACCAGCCTATTGACTACAAGACGTTCTAGGATAGAGTGTGTATATATGTTATACGACTTCTGTCACAGCTACGATGCGCTCCAACTGTGACGATGAAGTGGCTATGAGCTGCAATGTGCGACTTTTGTTGATCGATCTGATTAGCTCCCCAATTGGAAAAGTACGTCAATCGATTACGGGTGGCTTGAGACATGGTGGTGTCAGCAGTATAATCACCATAGTGTGAAATACCATCAAATCTCGAGACAACCTCTCTGAGCTGTATCGCAACGACAGAATAAATGTTCAGCAATAAATGAAGGGTGCTGTTGTTCCTAGAATATGATTCTCGTGAAGACTTCATAGAATAGGCATTCTATTGCCATATAGTTTATTTGCCGTTGGACGGTGTATCCGGAAATACTCAGGGGTTGCGAGATAAATGTTGTCTTCCGAGGTTTTCAGACGCAAGGAGTTTTATACCGCTTCACTAAGCAGATTTTAAGTTAGCCTCATGCTTGTATTTGTAATCTCTAGCTTGATTCGTATACTTAAGTGGACAGCCATTTTCAAAGTACGAGAGAAGTTGAAGAAACAAGTGTTGTAAACCCAAGTTCCACCCAAGTTAGTAGGACTCACATATTATAACAAGGTGAATAACTGGTTGTACGAAGTAGGCAGCTTCACAGTTACGGCTGAAACGTACTTGAATTTATTGTATTTATTCTCTAAACTCCCAGACAGCCATTACGTTGTTAGAAAAGCATCGAGGGCGTGTTTATACCGTAGGAAATAGAGATAACCAGGCCACGGTTTAGGAGTCAACATATGTAGACTATATCACCCGGCCCTAGTAGACAAACATGACAATGCCTAACTCAACTTACATGGTCTCGCCCAAGTTCGCAGGATAGCCACACTTATATGCCAGCTCGTTCTGAATTAATTCCACAGGAATTAGCTTATAATGTCGTCGTCGACTTCTTGGATTGACGACAACTTTTCAACTTGATATCTATATCGTTCTTCACAAGGCTTTTCAGCTGTTAGGCCTCATTATGGGTTTAGAGCCTCCCTTTTCTCACCAATCGAACGTTATGTTGAAAACGATGATTACGACGCTGGCACTCGGTCTCCAATTTCACTTTGGATTTACGTTCGTTCATTGTAACGTAGGAAGTGTTACTTAGCCTATTTATTTGGCACGACGGTGATAACCAGAAAGAAATAATGCAACCCAAGGGTATCGGGTGAACGTGAAGGGAGTCGATTCTGAGACTATTGAGTCTTGCAGGCCTCCGGAAGGCAATCTCACTGGCCATAGCACACAGGATTGGGTTGAGTTTGTTTATTTGTTAGTTCGTTAGAGCTTGCTTAACGTGGATCTGGATGTGCTGGGAATTTATTTATTCTTCCCCTTACCTTGACTTATGAAAAGCAACCTTTCAGAAGACTCCTGATTCCGGCCGCGGTATTAGTAACGAACTTATATTAGGATGGACGAGGGTAGTTAGTAGGCATAACGCTATGTGATCTAGGATTAGAAGATAATTCTAATCTAATAATTGGGGGTAAAAAGCCAGACAACGAAGAAGTAAAACTTAGTAGGATATAATTGCACCCAAACACGCACACACCATTGAACAGACAATTTAATTGACAAAATTAGATCAAAAGTCGTATACTTATAACTCTATGGCAAAGCTCAATCAACAGCCGTCCAGTCACCCTGAGAGAAATAATTCCCCAAGGTAAATAGGCTATAGTTAGTTAAGCCATCAGACGAATAGCCGTATAGCGGTGATAGGTGTCGAACCTATCTCACCTTGAGTCTTAACTGGTCTAGCTAGTGTTGTCTCGACGCCGCACCCAATGTGGTTACACTCGCCCCTCTCGGCTATATTATATGCCTGTTTTTGGGAGGAGTCGGTAATATGAGGTGGTACTGCGGTCTACATAAGATCTTGACTGTTCATTATCACAGATTTCTAAGTAACCTAAGCAGCAGAGAGATCCGGCATCTGCTCTCGGTAGTGCTCTGGGCTAGGAAGTGATCAACTTATTAATCCATGATCACCCCTTTTCTTAGGCGATGGTCTTTCTAGCACTCTATTTCAACTTCATCAGATCCTGATATTCCCCTAGCCCCTAGCTGTCTAAAAGGCCATCTCCGCCAACATGCGCGTCCCTCCGGCGTTACTCGCCCTCGCCTGGGCTCTCCTCCAAGGTGTCTCCGCGGGGCCCTCGCCAGGCTGCGGCAAGACGCCAACGACGATGACCAGCGGCAATAAGACGATAGAAGTGAACGGGAAGCAGCGGGAATACATCGTGCAGCTGCCGGAAGCCTACGACCCGGAGCACCCCTACAAGCTGATCTTCACCCTGCACTGGCTCGGGGGCAGCGCGCAGGAGATCGCGGCGGGCGGCGGGGCGGACTACCCGCTCCCGTTCTACGGGCTAGAGGCACTGGCGAACGACAGCGCGGTGTTCGTGTCGCCGAACGGGCAGGTGGAGGGGTCGATCCTGGGGATGTCGGGGTGGGCCAACGTCGGGGGCGAGGACGTCGACTTCGTGGACGCGATGGTGGACGCGCTCGAGGCGGACCTCTGCATCGAGCAAGACCTGCGCTTCGCGACGGGCTTCAGCTACGGCGCCGCCATGTCGTACGCACTGGCCTGCGCGCGCCCGGACAAGTTCCGCGCCGTCGCCGTCATGTCCGGCGGCCTGCTCAGCGGCTGCGAAGGCGGCACCACTCCCGTCGCGTACTACGGCCAGCACGGCACCCAGGACACGGTCCTGCCCATCGACGGCGGCCGTCAGATGCGCGATACCTTCGTCAAGAACAATGGCTGTACGCCCGTGGACTCGGAGCCCGTGCCGAATGGCAACCAGGCTACGCGTGTCGATTACGAGGGCTGCGCGGAGGGGTACCCGGTCACCTTCGTCGTTTTTAATGGCCCACACACGCCGAGTGCTGTCAATGGGGACTCTTCGACGATGATTGCACCGGGCAACACGTGGGAGTTCTTTTCGCAGTTCTCGTGATGGATATAAGCTATGTTGTTCTCCGGGGTTGGTGTTAGTCGTCGAGAACAAGGTTGATGAAATATAGATGGACGTAACAAAGTACTAATGGTCCAAATAAGGAGTCTAAGGTGTGTTTGGATGTTGGCATGGGTTTAGCGGGTTCAGTTGGGGTTGGATATTAATTGTTTGCATAGAAACCTTGTGATAGGAGTCACCTTAGGTGTAACAAGTGATTCATATGACTCGGAAAGTAACTTGATGTTTGTTCGTGTCTGATATATTGACAAAAGAGAGACTGTTCATCCTGACTCTAAGGAGCACGCAGCCGAACACATAAAAGGACTAAAGGCCCAAGTTTTGAATTACCAGGTCCGTAAATTCTGCAAATTCCTTTACCTTTGAATTTCAGCACCAAGGACTCCTACTTCTTTTTGGGCGATTCCTGGATAGACTGCAATAGGCGACGGCATAGAACGAGCAACAGAATGGTACGAAACGACAAAGGACACGTTCAACCAAACGTTGAACTAGGACTTAGAATCTTATGCCCAGAACTGGTTCCCTGGGAGAACCATGAGAGGTCACTTAGAGAAATCTTTCATCGGAAGGAAGATAGGCCAGAAGGCCGTGAACCGTATGTCTTCGTCAACCCTCCCGAAAAGATCCTAGGCAACGATAAAGGACACCATGCAAAGCTGTTCAATACTGCCGTATGCATACCGGCAGGCTCAAAGCGACCCGTATACGAAAAAGGGGATCGCCTGGAGTGCACCGCGAGACTAGTCCCCGACTGTCCCCTTCGTCAGGATTATCAAGACCTCCTTCTCGACGGCGATCGTTCCGAGCCTGGCCCTCCGGTCAGGACCGTGCGCTGCACAGACACACAGCACATACACTTCATCTTCAGAGACCTGAGGGCTTCGGCGACGGTCCCGTCCGCTCGCGTGGAATTCTCAATCCGGGTCATCAAGCGCTGGCCCCGTTCTTCATTTTTCCGGGCGAAGACGGAGAACGATACGTTTACCTTGAAGAGTAAGCCGTTCGAGGTTATTCGTGTGGAAGATTATGATGCACTTTACAGACGCTGTAAGGTTGATCTCGCCGGAGGTCAGGCATTTCGCGGCGCGGACATTGGGGGTAGACGTTGTGCTATCCGCGAATTCGGTCAATACCCAACTGTAGCGGAACACCGAGAACAAATACACAATGCCTCGGGCCGCGTATGGGAGGAATGGCTCAAGAGCTTGTGTTCTCCTGGACGAAGCTATATGGGGGTCTAATCTGCGTGTGTGATGATGAACGACGATGGAGAATTGTTGGGGGACATGGTGCCGACTACAGCAGGTGACCTGAGGTATGTGGACTAGGTCACCTAACAATAGAGATGACGGTAGCTGGATATTGGGATGGAGAATTTATGCTCGTTAGCAGGCTAAGGAAGAGCACAAATGAACAGAAGTTGGATGCCGAAGATGGGCTAGAGGACGGTGTATGAGATTGGGGATGGCGTTCAGTGTCGGGCAGTAACGAGACGAAGGAGTAACCAACATCAAAAACATCTCTTTTCTAACTAGAAAGGTTCCTCGATGTCGATTGGTGGCCTTGACCTCGGAAACCTGCCCCAGTATTGATCATCCCGAAGTTAGTTACGGAGGCAGCGATTTTCTTATGTTAACATGGTAATGAAAAGAACTCTTCATACTCATCCGTATTCGTGTTCATTTATCATACAACGTACTTCCGCCTTGGCGAGTGTGATGCGGTGATCTAACACTCAGATCTCAAAAATCTCGCCAGCGCCGTACCCGCCACCGCCCCTCCGAGCATCCACCAGGTCCAGCCTCCAGCCCTCCCAGTTCTTCAAGCTCCTTTTAATGTCCTTGATGCGTTCCAGCCGCCGCTTGGCATCCTCTTCTTGAGCGCGGCGGAAGGCCTCCTCGTCAAACTCCAAATCGTCGTCCTCGAGAAATCCGTCCTTTTCATCTGGCGTGGCGCCAGTAAGCGCGCTGATACCGCTCGAGAAGAAGTCGCCGAAGCCTTTAGTGCCCTTCTTCGCCGTGGTGGGGGAGACCATGCCACCACCGAGGTCGATGTTTGTGAAGCCTCCAGTAGGGCTGGTCAGGTCCTCGCCAGCGCCGGTTTCCATCTCCTTGCGCCGTTGATGCCATATGCCCCGTCGTAAATCGTAGACCTCGCTCTCAAGATCACGTATCTTCTTCTCCATGCGCTGTCGCTCTTCGTTCTCCAGCTCATCCACGCCGTCGTCGTCACCTCCGCCCTCGGCAGCATCCTTCTTCCTCAAGCGCAAGTTCTCTGCCTCCAACCTCTCTATCTTGGCGTTGGCCTCCTGTGCTTCCTTCTCGGCGCGTTCCTTTTCTTTTCGCAAGGCCGACGACCGGCTGTCGTTCTCCTTGTGTAGGTTGCCCAAGGCGGCAACCTTCTTTTCCAGCGCTTCGGCCTTCTTATCTAGCTCCGCCTTTTCCCCACGCAGTTCCTCAGTCTCGCGCTCTAGGTTCCGCAGCTTAGTTTCTGCGCTAGTGCGCTCGCTGCCTTCCTTCACAGCCCGCTCCGTAGTGCGTTCCAAGTTGCGCTTGAGATCGGCGAGCTCGCGCTGTGCCTTCATCGCAGCTTGCTCGGCGCGCGCGAGCTTCTCTTCCAGAGCCACGATCTGCTCTTGATGTGTGCCCCCTGCGGATGACTGTCTCTCGGCTTGAGCGCGCAGGCGCGATATCTCTAGCTCCATAGTCTCTATAGTGGCCGATTTCGAAGCAAGCTGGGCTTGTAGTTCACTAGGGGGCGAGGTCATGGAAATTGAAGGCGAAGCACCGTGACGTTTCGTGGCAGCGGATTGAAGCTGTGAGTTTTGGCGCTGAAGAGCTGCAATTTCTGCCTTCTGCGAAGTTGATTGATTAGCACGAAGTCTCCACAATCAGTAACCGAATAGTTTCCCCTTACTAGCTTTTCGACTTGGCTGTCTGGACCATCTCTGTCCGCCTCCCGTAGATCAGAAAGCTCCTCCTCAGCCTTCTGCCATCGCCTTTCCGCGTCAGTTGCGTCCTTGGCGAGTCTCTTGTTCTCTTTCTCTAAATCATCGATACGCGCTACTTGCTTTCGGTAGATCTCAGGAGCCGTCTCGCCCTCAGGGCTCAAGGGAAAGCCGGTTGGTGAGACAGTCCCTTGACGGAAGGAGGAGGAACGGATTTTCGACTGTTGTGAAAGAGAGGCGCTGGTCGGGGCTGGGGAGACGGGCTGCTCCAGCGTATCATCCACTGCGGGCTCGTCGACGCTACCGGTAGTTGCTTCGGGTTTCGTTTCGCCAGTTGCTTCTTCCTTGTCCTTCTTAGTAGCGCCGGCCTTCTTGCCCTTCTGCTTTTTCAACTGTTCGACCTTGGAGCTGGAGTTAGCGTATAATTGACAATCTGTCATTTTTTTTTTTGCATTGAAGCGCATACTCTCTTCTTGGCCGCAGCGAGCTTCTCGGCTTTCGCCTGCTTCTCATCGTCGGCCATGGTTCTTGATCTTTAAGTTTAGCGCACGCGGGGAAAATTCGAATAATTAAGATATATGAATGACTGTATGATAATTTCTCAATCGAACAAGTCGAAGTTGAGTTTGGCGGTCAGTCGGCCGCTGGAGATCTGCAATGATGTATTAGGATGAGGATGAGGATGAGAATGAGCTTATGTGTCCAGAAGACGGGCAGCTTCCCGGGGCCTGGATGTGGATGGAGGAGCTTGCGGCGGCGATGACCTAGCCCGAGTGCACGAGCCACATCACCGCCGAGGGACTTACACACGCTTAACACAGCAGCGTAGTATGGGCATCAATGTAGGTTACATACTTAGCACTTACATACACTTACATTGACTAGAGCAATTTATCCACCACATTCTTTCTAGACTTAAGTTAAAGCTTGACTTACCTAACTTCATAGCTATCTGTACAGAAACAGGCATACATTTGTGCTATTCTAATCCCATCTCAAATCCCGCCGCTATCAAGCAATGAGAGAGTCCTACCTCTAGTATCTCCCGTCACAAGTTATTGATGCGAAGATTCTTCTCCACAATGGCGCAAACTACGCCGAGGCGGTTTGCGCCGTTGAATGGACAACAGAGCGACTTTCCGAAGCTCAAGGGAGTAGTATTTGATGTCGACGGAACACTATGGTGAGTTGACTTTAAACCTGATCTGAGCCCCGGTCTGCGAGTAAAATATGAGAGCATGAGAGAACGACAAGCCATCTACGAAACTTCGAGCTACACAGCTAGCAGATGACAAGAGTCTAGTATTTCTTAGCAAGGGACATATTTATGTATATGCTACTCGTGCATCATCAAACATTACATATCCCATATTGTGCACACACACTTTCTATATAGCCTCATATGTCACACTCCTATGTCTTCAGCTCACTAAGACTTAATCTAGTGAGCCTCAAAACTACATGTTTCGGGAAATGCGCGACGTGTTGGGCATACCTAAGAGCGTCGATATACTGGAGCACATATACTCGCTGCCGCACCCCTCGCACCAAGAGGAAGCCATGGAGGCGATCCGAGCGATTGAGCGCAGGACCATGGTTAAGCAAGTCGCGCAGCCAGGCCTGGTAGACCTGATGACGTACCTAGACGCACGGGGGCTGCGTAAGGGGAGTAAGTAGTATCTCAATCTCTCAGCACACGCTCTCTGTTGGGCATGTCTGGCAGTCAAGCAGGGAAAGCAGGCCTCAACACCTTCGCTCCTCGCCAGACTTGTCTAGATGGAGATTGGATACTAACCCCGGATGCCGCAGTTTGCACGCGCAACTTCGCGCAGCCCGTGAACCATCTACGTGAGTAGCTATCTGGGATCATTTATTTACCCTTTCCGGCCGTCCTGTTCCAGGAGCAACAATCCCCTATTGAAGTATATACGGGAGTCAAAGGCACCTCCTGAGACAGGCCTTGGAGCTACCTCTGATCATTTGGCAAACGATCTATAGAGAGGGAGTAAATACTGACTCACCAATGCTGTAGTAACCAAATTCCTATCCGGTCACAACTTCGCGCCGATCATCACGCGGGACTTCCGGCCGCCGAGTACGTGTACTTGTTCCCTTTGGTTATATGTGTCATCAGCCTTTTCAATGAGAAAGCTCAGCTGCCCCCCCACTCTCTCTAGAATCGGAACTTCCCTCTCAACTCATGATTCCCATTTATATATACACACAGAACCCCTCCTCCTTTCCCACCCGGAAAAGTGCCTAACAAGGGAGATATGTAACGGACATCCACTAACCTCCGCACTCGTCGCGGTTCCACAGAGCCGGATCCCGCGGGCCTCCTCTTCATCGCGCGCAGCTGGGGCCTAGTCCGCGAAGTGCAGGGGCGGTCGGACGCGCAGGGCATCGCGGAGCTCGTAGCGGGCGGGGACGCGGCGGAGAGGGCGGGCGCCGTGGGCGGGGGCGAGGCGCTGGAGCTGCTCATGGTGGGCGACTCGATCGACGACATGACGGCGGGGCGGCGGGCCGGCGCCGCCACCGTGCTGCTGGTCAACGACGCGAACGCGCACCTGGCCGACCACGCGCACACGGACCTCGTCATCTCGCGCCTAGACGAGCTGATCCCCGTGCTCGATCGCGGGTTCGTCGGCCGCGCGATCCCGGCTACGGCTACGGCTACGACGTCGACTACTTAGGTTGTTAAGTTAACCTACTTACCTACCTGCCTAGTTGAGAGAGGAGCATAGACAGATGGGCGTAATACGGCGGGCGAACGAACGGACGGACGAACGAAATGCTCTCGGGACCTAGAGTAGGTATCCGGAGCGCACACCCCCTTATAATCGTGCTATAGAGTATAAGTATACCACACAGATGTCTTACATAGAGGACCCAGGATTTAGTGGTGGAGTTATGAGTTGTGCCGTAACGTTGGGTTACCTAGATACTGCTGCTTAGAGCCGGGGAACATTCGCTGGAGCTCTCAGGTCCGAAGTCCGAAGGAAAGGAGGGCATTGTATATATATAGAAAGATAAACGCCTTAGGTTAGGTTAGACATGGGCCGACGTTCCCGAAACCCGAAACAACAAGTACGGTCACGTAGATCGATCACGATACGCATCCAGCACGCTGCTGCCATTCAAACTCGCTGTTTCAGCATTGCCTCTAGCATATGCTACTAACTACGATAATATTTGTTTGTACCAGGCCGTTATGTAGAAACGCCCCTTTTAGCGACATTGTTCCCCTCCCTTCCCCGCGTGAAGTAGTTGGTGAGTGATCTATAAACTTCTTGCCACTTAACAACAACATTTCTCTTCCAGGTCAACGTTTGCCTTTCCCTTCAAAAATAAATGCTCGCTATATTTCTCTCAAGACGGTCGCACGCTTTGTCAACGCATGCAAAAATGCGAGGGCAAATATGTAGTTAGGCAAGGCTCGATGCCCCCCCAAAACGATGTTTTTACGCCAAACGATGCAGGTGCTGAAATTCTTGCTCACCACTTACTTACGACCCAACACGGTGTGTTTGATCGGTAGACGAGCCTGGCTTGATGATGTATGCGGCATGTTAGCTTCGCGTATGGCCGAAGAAAGCGACGCGACGTTCAAGTGCTTATTTTTGTGGATATCCCATGCTTCCATACCCGCTGTTTGATAGTGGACCAAATGTTGCTTGTCGTCGACTTTCTCTTCGCATCTCATCCGGTGTCTCTTTTCTCGGGGGAGGCGGTGGCAATCCACCAGAAGGTGCAGGCCGAACGGGCAGCGCGAATGTTCCCGTGCCGGCGCTAGCGGGCAGCGAGAGATCCGCGGTTCCGACCTTAGGGACAGAGTTGGAGGTTGCTGATCTTTGGCCAAGTCCTGGATGGACATTGGAACCAGCCGCCCGACCGAGGCTACCGACACCATTTCTTGTAGGGGACCGGTTGTGTCCATGATGATGATGATGATCTCGTGGCGAAGAAATCGCCCCAGCGATTGGAATTTCACCCGAGGTCGGGGTGTAGGCTGAGTTGCCATCATTCCGGTTTGTGGGGGAATCGCCAGATCGCAAGAGTTCCTGAGTGGCTGGAGACAGCTGAGGCACCAAATGTGATTTGCGGTTATCTTTCTCCATGAGTCCAACTGCCCACGCTCTCAGGTCCACAGGCGTCCGCTTTGCTGCCTGGACAAAGGGGTCTCGTTCCTGATTGAATATTAGTGATGACATCTACGGCATATATTAAGATAGCTTAGTGCTTACCCAGAGTTCCTGAGGTGTCGGGCGATCATCGGGGTTCTTTGATAGGCACTTCTGAACCATGTCTTCGAGAATCGACGGGAAAGCATCGCTCTTGGGAAGTCTTGGTGCAGGTTCGTGGACGATCTGCTGCAGAAGGTCCAAAATACCAGCGGGTGCGCCATCACCATCTGATAATTGTTCGCTTGCGGCAAATGGAAACTTGCCAATAGCCATTTCCATTATGGACAAGCCAAAACTCCACACGTCTGACTTCACCGTATATTTCTCGCCCTGAATTCGTTCAGGAGCCATGTACGTCGAGGTGCCGACAAAGGTGTCGGCGATGGAGTTGACGAGTTCTCCAGATACTCCAAAATCACAAAGTTTAATGTGACCCCGGGAGTTTATGAGGATGTTGGAAGGCTTGATATCTCGGTGCATGATGTGGAGCTTGGAGTATAAGTAAGTCAGACCACCTAGAGTGGCTTCGGCGATCTTGCCAAGCACGTCGACTCGAATCGGTCCAAAGACGCGGGAAACTCTGTCGAGAGACCTGTAGTGGTCTAGTTAAATATATACCCGTATTGCATCCCTCCATCGTGCTCACTTACCCAACATCCATGTATTCCATACACATTATCACATCGTTGTGTTCATTCAGGAAAGCCCCGTAGAAGGTCACAATGTAATCGGAGTGACAGCCGTGCATAATCTGCAGTTCGCGCACGATTCGTTTCCGGAATTCTTTCTTAGCCTCCACGTGGATGACCTAGAAGGCGATCAACTGTCAATTCTTTCGGACGAAAGGCGTCTTTGATGGTTACCTTGCGAGCCATGGTTGTTCCCGTCGGCAAATGCTTGACTTTACTGACGGTACCTCCATTACCTGAACCAAGCTCTTTCACGATCTCTAGATCCTCTTGTCTTAGGTCGAGATTGAACTCAATTCCAATCTCAAGTTGGGCCTCCTGGCCCACCTCTTCCGCTCTTGAGCCTCCATAACCCCAGCCAGGTTGTTGATCGTTGTTGTTCGAGGATGCTGTTTGCTTCGGGGCGGCGGGGGTAAGCGCCAGACCCTTGACATTCTTGCGCTTCATAGAGCGCGGGGCGAACGAGTCCGTCATGATGTTATGGGGCCGATTGTCGGATATATAACAACACTCAAGTAAGGGAAGGGGAAACGCAAATGGGCGAGGGCGCGCCGAAGAAGAGCTTAGTAAGGTAGTTCCAAGCCAGCGCGGGTCGCAAACGGAGAGGTGATTGGCATGTCAAGCATCCGGGCAAATGCGTGTTGGTCCAGCGTAGTCTGGGGCGGGTGATGGGCTCTACGTAAGTCTATGCCCCCTCACGGAGCCCGAAATGATCGAAAGCGGGAAATTTTATCGAGATCAGATATTATAGCACCAGTGACCGTGGCAGATGTACGACGGTGTGCTGTTGTGTGATACGCCGAGGGGAGTCGACCAGGAGGTGACAGTGATGAAGGCCGGGAACTATTTAATTTAAGTTAGGCGTCGTGGAAGGCAATATGAAATGTAGCGGGAGGGCACGGCGTGTGAGTGGCTCAGTGGGTACCCAGTGGTTTAGCTGGTGGTGGGGGCCCTACATGAATGGTGTGTATAGTACCTAGGTACCTAGGTACGGCGGGAGAACCTGACCTAGAGGGAGTGGGTGATTATTGGACGGACAGACGGATTGGCTAAAAAGGTCAGGGTGGTCAGATACAGACCGAAAAATAAGAAATAAAACAAGACAAAATAAAATACAAGTAAAATAAAATAAAAAAGAAGAAAAAGAAAGACGTCGAGAATAGATAGGTTGACGTTAAGATGACTGGATCGAATTATGAATTATCTTGATCAGGTACTTACAGCGTGGTTTCTTTGGGTAGATATTCCCAAGTGGTCTCGGAATACGTATAATGGTGGTGTTTTGTGTGTTCAAGATGCCGGAACAGGCGTGGGTAGCAACCCGGGAGTGTTCAAGCAGTTGAGGGTTTATTTGCTTTGACCCCTCTGCAGTCAAATTCCTGAATGAATGACGAAGGGTTCAATGGATAATAGTATGTATGCAAGTAGTTGGTATAAGTACCTTGTCACTGCCTAATAGATAGGACAGTGTTCGAGGCCCGGCCTTATGGTACCACTTGCAAAAAGGTAGTATGTAGGTGACTACTGTACGTGTAAGTGGAAAGGAATAGAAGTCATCACGGGTGCCATGAAGGGAAACCGTGCAAAACCTTGAGGTGGCAGAAATACACTTTCGTACAAAGAAAGGAGACGTAAGTGTTAGAGGTGGGAGTGTTGGCAACCAGGTACTGTACTGAGGATTTGAAACGTCATGTTCAAAGCGTTTACAGCTGCGATGTGAGTGGGCTGCGACAAAAAAGGTCGAGGTCGAGGTGTGGTCGTAGGACCCAGCCTTTTCCAATCAGACATTTCCACCAACGTATGCACACAGACCATTGAAAATAGCGCTACAGGTGCATGTAGAATCTACCCAGCATTTGCACGGGTCGGCTGTTATGATTCAAGTATATGTACATACAGCGACTTGAATAATAAGGGGCTCATGTACACATCGAGGTCCATGTGTGTAGAGTAGGAAAAGCTACATAAGTATGGCCGCAATAGAGATCCATTCACTTCTAACTGAAGGCTAATTTCTATTTGGGGATCATATGTGTATATGCACTATGTAGGTACCTTAAATCTACACCATGATCATCTCTGAGTAGTCCACCTGGACTTATGAGACGAGCTTATATATTCGTTGGTTAGTCTACCTCATCTGACCGACCTATTCATGTACTGCGTATGTGTTTAACAAATAAAGCTGAGAATAAAGTTGCTAGTTATGGCGCCATTACAATAAAAGCTCTACTAGATCCTTCTTAAAACAGAAAAGAAACTTGCACCCCTTTTTCAGGGACCCATCCTAGATTCCTGTAGGCGGGATCCAATGTATTCTAGTGGCCCGAAGCAGCATAGCCATCTTTTTTGACTTTGACAGTTCCAGGTTGGTTGCTGCCCCGCATTGGCAAGGTTCATATGAATGGAGCTGAAGACTGGACGCGATTAGTTACAAAGGACTAAAGATGTGATATAACTGGATGTCTCGTTGCTTGCCTCTATAACTCGCGATCAGATAACTTCTCACTCAGATACCTAGGTAGTTTTCAAATATATCCAAGACATGGATGCTTAGTAATCCTAAATGTTGAAAATAGCGTAATAGATATCTTATTGTGTACTCTACCAATGCACTCTGACATTGACATGTCTGTCGGTTGAGACCTACTCGAAATTTGCTATAAACTGTACCGATCACTATGTATGCCCGGTTTTCAAGCAACACTCTCGCTAAGAATAAGCAAATATAAAGTTATAGCCGTCTGAATATACGCCATAATTAGTTTAAAGAAGAATATTTCTCAACTTGAACACCTAGGTGAGGGAAGAGAGGTTGGAAAAGCATTTATTTCGACGTAATATGTTCATCCATCTCAAAGTTGTCTACTTGTACGAGACAATTATAAGCCTAAGGAATAGCTACAGTACTTCACGAGGCTTGTTAATTCTGGTCACGGTATTAACACTTGGATATATATGTTTCCCAGCTGCAATCTGTTATAATTGTTTTCTAGCCTTAGGTCTAACAACTATTGTGTTCGTAATATTGAAGAGAATTCTGAAGGAAAGTCTTGATATTACACTCTTTATTACTGAAATGTTCCCTCCACACTTTGCTCATTCCTCTAGGCAGCATTGGGTGAAGCTGAACTTGACAGATAGATAGATACCATGGCAAATTGTGCACACGACTGTGATAATTCAATACGATGAATTGCTAGCCATGTCCTGCTAGGTACTTAAGTATGCATACATCATCATGTTCTGGAACTCTCTACCAAATACTATCGGGTACCTAAGTATTGACCTTGGCAATTTATGAGGCAAGTACTAAAGGTATTCCCGCCTGCACCACTAGCCTGTAAGAGTCAGCAGGATAGGTATCAGCCACTTGTGGCGGTGTGGCCATGACAGGGCTCTATGTGTACATATGCATATACGTAGCTTACTTAAGTAACCTAACTTATTTATAGCGGGGCACAGTTCAATTGGGCGAGGCTAGCTATCGGCGAAACGCGATACAATTTTCCAGCTTCTCAAGTTCCATTGCCATTGTTAAAGACTGAGAGCAGCCAACTTTATTCACCCCATTTTCCCCTGTACTTCCACCCTTTCCCACTTCTTTGCCACTCATTTATCATTCCCATCTACAAACTGCAGAAGACGATATCGCGGTCGTCTCTATTCTGCAGTCGCTAACTACCATAAAATTTCCCGTTCTCTCTCGGTTCCATTCCTGCCCGTCATACCCTAGCCGACCTATAAATAAAGACACGACTTTACTATCGTTTCCCACAGCCACCGTCAAAATGAGTAACTCTATGAAAGACTTGATTATAGGGGAGGCCGAACTGGATGACGAGGAAGATGACGAGTCCTTTGACGAGGAGACTGGCGAAACTAGGGGAAGACCTCAAAACCGAAATGTAGACATGGATGACTCTAGCGAAGAAGACGAGGATGACGAAGATGAGGAAGAAGCCCGGAAGGTATGTTGCGCGTGTCCCCCCTTGTTACCACTTATTACCGTTGTTGCATAGCTAATCGCATGTTACCCTGCAGATTCGGGAAGGGTTCATCGTAGACGAGGATGAGGATGAAGATGAAGACATCGCAGAAGACTCGGACGAGCAGCGCAAACGAAAGAAGCGCAAGCGCCGACAGGAGCGCGAAGAGGAAGCCCAATTAGACGAGGAAGATCTTGATCTTATTGGTGAATCCATCCCTGAATGGGAACGCAAACAGCCTTCGCAGGTACGCGACGCACCTTTTTGGCCCACAGACCATTTGTAATAACGCGGGACAGAGTAAATTCAAGCGCCTTAAGCGTGGCCATCGGGATGATGACGCTCGTGGCCATGAGCGACGTGGTCTTGACGACATGTTCGATGACGAAGACGAAGAACTCGCCGACGACCGACCATACGGCCGTTCAAATCATCGCGCTGCTGCTGACGAGTTCGAGGGATTCATCGAAGAAGACTTTCCCGAGGACGAGGACGAGCGCTTGCGTCAAATGGAAGACGAGGAGGTTGCTCGACCGCGGGAAAAAGGCCTTGCTGGCCACATTGTCGATCGCACCGGGCTTGACAAGGATGCCTTAGAGGATATGGAGGCTATTTTCGGAAATGGAGAAGATTACCAATGGGCTTTGGAGGACGAAGAGGATGAGGAAGAGCGACAGAGAGAGGAACAAACTCTCGAGCTCAAGGATGTGTTCGAGCCCTCTCAACTTGCCGAGAAACTCCTAACAGACGAAGACAACGAGATACGTTTCAGCGACGAACCTGAACGGTTTCAACTGGACCGCAAGCCTTTCAAACAACTTCAAATCACGGCCGACCAGTTTAAGGAAGAGTCTCTTTGGATTGCAAACTTGATGTGGCCAAAGAAACAACTTTCTAGTGACCTCCACGGCCCTTTCCAGAAAGCCGTCGGCAAAGTTCTTGAGTACTTTGTCGTCGAGGAGCTTGAAGTTCCTTACGTCTTCCAGCATCGCAAAGACTATCTGATCCACGCCCGCAAGACCCGAAATCCCGAGCACCGTGATGATCCCGAAGCGCCCGAGTATATTGTTAACGCGGAGAAGCTTCTTACACAAGATGATCTTTGGCGGATCCTCGAGCTCGATATAAAGTTCCGATCATTGATTGAGAAGCGTAATGCTCTAGAAAAGATTTATGACAATCTTCGGGAGGTCGCTAGTATCACCGATGATATGATTCCCGAAATGATAGTTCAAGCTGTCAACATGGAGGAGCTTCAAGACGTGCAAGACTACATAAATTTCCAATACGCATCCCAGCTGAAGGATATTGCTACTGCGAATGGAACCTCCAAGGGAAATAAACGGCCGGGTGCGAAATCCTCTGTCTTTGACCGCGTTCGCAATAGCAAAGCCTACAAGTTTGTGAAGGCCTATGGCATTTCACCCGATCGACTCGCACAAAATGCTCTTCGCGAAGGCAAGAAAGTGATCGCCGATGACGAGCAGAGCTTTCCAATCGACCTTGCGGATAGTCTTACTGACAGCGATTTCCCCACTGGCGATCAAGTTCTTTACCAGGCAAGGCACATGTATGCCGAAGAACTATTCATGAGCCCAAGAATGCGGAAACATTTCAGGTCGAATTTCTACATGATGGGCGAGGTTAGCTGTCATAGAACCGAGAAGGGTCTGAAGCGGATCGACGAGTCACATCCATATTACGAGATTAAGTATCTCATCAACCAGACTATCGGTGACCTTGCGCGCCGGCCCGAGCTATTCCTCAAGATGATGAAAGCTGAAGAAGAAGGCTTGATCGAGGTTAAACTCCGATTGCAGAACGAGCGAGAGTTCCGACGCCAGTTACACGCTGAGTTTGCGTCAGACAATTACAGCGAACTTGCAGATGCCTGGAACGATGAGCGTCTAAAGGTACTGGATGCAGCGTTCGCAAAGCTTGAGAGGGTAGTAGCTAAGGGAGTGAAAGATTCGCTGCGGACGGCCTGTCAAGAAGAGCTCTTGAAACTCTGTCGCGAGGAGTATTCCAAGAGACTTGATCAGGCACCATACAAGCCAAAGGGTATGGTCTTAGGCACTACGCCCCGCGTCCTTGCTTTGTCTAATGGCATGGGTGACCCTGCTCGAGACCCGATATTCTGGGCATGGGTTGAAGAGGATGGACGTGTGACTGAACACGGCAAATTTGGAAACCTAGCTCGAGACGAGAGCCAGCGGGAGGCGTTCGTTGAGGTTGTCGAGCGTAGAAAGCCGGACGTCATAGGTGTCAGTGGCTTCTCGACTGATACTCATCGATTGGTTCGCGACTTGGAAAGCCTCGTGAGCGAGAAGAGCCTGAACGGCCCCGAATATCCAGACCCGGATTCCGATGATTATCGGAGCGACTTACTCGAAGTGGTGGTTGTCAACGACGAAGTGGCAAGACTCTATAAAGACAGCCCTCGTGCACAGAGTGACCACCCGGGCCTGGGTTCAAATACCCGCTACTGTGTTGCTCTAGCGAGATATGTCCAGAACCCGATGAAGGAATATGCAGCCCTTGGCAAGAATGTTACTTCTTTGCTTTTTAACCCCTGCCAGCACCTTTTGCCTCAGGAAAAGCTGCTGAAGTACCTTGAGACATCCATGGTCGACATGGTGAACCTGTGTGGTGTTGAGATCAATGAGGCTGTTAGCGACGCATACACGGCTAACCTGCTTCCGTACGTTGCCGGTCTCGGACCTCGCAAGGCAACTAGTGTCATCAAAGCCATTAACACTAACGGTGGGGTGGTCAACTCGAGGGATGAGCTTGTCGGCGACCCAGATAACAACAAGGTACCAGTGGTTGGCCCCCGAGTTTGGAACAATTGCGCTAGCTTCCTCTACATCGAGTACGACTCTTCGAACCTCGCATCGGAGCCCCTGGATAACACGCGTGTCCACCCTGAAGATTACGAACTCGGTCGCAAAATGGCCGCGGATGCTCTTGAGTTAGACGAGGAAGACGTCAAGGCTGAGACGGATGAAAATGGGGCTGGCGCCATTGTCCGCAAACTGTTCAGGGAGGATGAACAAGAAAAAGTCAATGAACTCATTCTGGAAGAGTATGCTGAACAGTTGGAGAAGAACTATAGCCAAAGAAAGCGGGCTACACTTGAGACGATCAGAGCAGAGCTACAAGCACCATACGAAGAACTCCGTCGAAATTTCAGCACGCTCACCCCTGATCAGATATTCGTCATGTTCACTGGTGAAACAAAAGACACTCTAGCCGAAGGCATGATCGTGCCAATTTACTTACGAGTGGTCAAAGACGATTTTGCCATCGCCCGGCTTGACTGCGGTATCGAAGGCCGAATTGAGTCTCATGAAGTCAGTCACCGTAGCAATTCCTCCATCCGGGACGTGATCCACGTTGGTCAGACCGTTCAGGCCAAAATTGTGGACCTGAACCGCAAAGACTTTCTGGCCAAGCTCACATTGCGTGAGGACCAGTTACGACGACCATACAAGAAGCACAACGATCATGACCGCGGGACTTGGGATTTCAGACTCGAGGAGGATGACAAGGATGCTCTGCGAGAAAAGGACAGGGTCACCGGCCGCACGCAGAGAGTCATTAAACACCCCTTATTTAAACCTTTCAACTCAACGCAAGCAGAGGAATATCTAGGCTCTCAAGCTTCGGGTGATGTAGTTATTCGACCGTCATCCAAAGGCAACGACCACCTCACAGTCACTTGGAAAGTGGCAGATGGCGTCTTCCAGCATATTGATGTTCTCGAGCTACAGAAGGAGACGGAATTCTCGGTGGGAAAAACACTTCGCGTCGGCAGTAAATATACATACTCGGATCTGGACGAATTGATCGTGGACCACGTTAAGGCGATGGCTAGGAAAGTCGACGAACTGATGGGTCACGAGAAGTTCAAGAAAGGAAGCCTCGCAGATCTCGGTAAGAGCTCGCATCGAATATACTGATAAGTGAAGAGGTAATGCTAACATTGGACAGAAAAATGGCTAACTTCTTACTCCGACGCCAACCCGAACCGATCGATCTACCTATTCTGCATCAATCCCAAGCATCCCGGCTACTTTTATCTGTGTTTTAAGGCCAGCAAGACGTCGCCGATTGGCATGTGGCACGTGAAGGTGATACCCAACGCGTTCGAGATGCTGAAGAGCCCGTATCCGGATATGCGGGCTCTCTGCAACGGCTTCAAGCTGAGATTCAACAGCGAGGTCGGCAGGATGCAGCAGCAGCATGTGAGGAGATAGAGGATGGCTAATGATGAGTTCCCCTAGCTGCATGTATACCAAGATCAAGATTTCTGCTTTGGAGGCTGGACACTGCGTTGATATTTCGGAAAGGAGCTCGCTCGGCTTCAGGAGGCGTGCACTCGCGTTTTGCTTTGATAATAGGTACCAGCTTCAGCCTAAGCCGATAGATAGGAAGCTGAATGACGTAATTCCCACCCGACTTGCCGGTTTTGTCCTCCTATGTTGTACGTGCTACGGTATACCTAGATTGTAGGTATGAATTTGACCTATCGATTCCATACTTTACGCGACGTGGCTAATTCCAATACCTCTGCCGGGTTATCTTCCAATGACTCGCACGTAACCATTCACAAGGGATATTGAACGTTAGCACGGGCCCTAATGCAAACTAGCCAAGATACGAATATCGACCAAGTACATGTCCCTCTTGTTTTCTTCTTATCAATTCGCATATAAACGGTATATGAGATACATACACGCCTGTTTTCATACACGTTGGATGCATCTTACACAATCTATGTTTCCCTTGCTAGTGCTTATCGGTGCTACATACCATTAACATCCCTGTTGGCTGTAACCGGTAGGGCTGATTCAGCTAAGGTTAATTTATCATGGCGGGTCCGCTAGGGGGGACAGCTGAGCCAAATTCTAGCTAGGCTAGGCACCAGGCAATGATTTTTTAGGCGAAATAAAACGAAACAAAAAAGGAGACAAATGTATGTAAATAGATAATATCTTGAATGTCTCCTTATAAAATCATATACCTAAATTGGTAAGTTCTTCATCCAATACTTCGCATGGAAGCGAAACGATGATTGATTGACAAATGGAAAGGCGGTGTTTTTGATTTATTTTTTGTTTACTAACCGGCCTGCGTACTTAGACCGTGGCTCAATCCGACGCGGCCGACGGGATTGATTGCGTCTTCTGCGGCTTATGACTGACAGACAGGCATCTTGCCATCTTCCATCTTCCACCTTCCACTGCCAATATCCCGTATCCCATGCCCCAATCTCAAGTCCCAAATTTATCAATTACGACATAGACATATTTTTCCTTTCCTCTCGCTCTTTTATTTCTGTTCTCCAAAGCAGACTGAGTGTATCCGTAACCTACATGTCAATACTGTTAGACGACCATCATTTGCGATCTCGAATATGGCGGGAATAGAACAGCTAGAAATACATAGCAAGGTATGTCCCTTTCGCTGTCCGTCGCTTGCCAGGAGCCTTTGATGGTCAAGGAAGACATTGCTTGCATCTCGCAGGCTCGGTCTTGCGGTCACGAGAGAGCTAATGCGTGTTGAATAGTCATACATTGTACGATGGGTTAAAGTCGATGAAGGCCATACCATCTCGTGGAGTGTTCAGCCACACAAGAAATCGATGTGAATAAGCGCCCTTGTTCTTTCCTACGGCAACCTTGTACTCTCGTACTGACCCAATGCGCATTTACTAGCAACTTCGGTATAGTCAAGCACCCGGGATCTGGAGCATCGAACCCGAACTCGACCTCGACCTCGGACGGACCTAATACCGCGCTTGAACACGTCGACGCAAGTGGACACCCCTCCAAGGGTGGCCGTTTCGGCAAGAAAGATGCCAGCACCGCGCAAGAGCAGTTGGCCAGTAAAGGATTTATCCCCATCAAATGGCATGGGAAGTGCGAGGCCGACAAGGTATCCATGGGGACGTGGGACGTGGCAAAAGGGAACGGGGGGATGTATGGCCTAATATTCGACAATACCTTTTCGAAACAGACGTCCAAGACTGCTACCTTCGTGCTTCTCACTTATCCGACTGGTGCACCTCCCCAGGGGGCACATCTTGCCAACCCCCAGGCTAACCCTCACGCAAGCACTAGCAGGACGAGTTTGGGGAAGACTGGTCCTCATCAAGCCTCTGCTTTCGAGTCCACCGACAGTTTACAAAGTCACACGGCCGGAGGCCCAAAACCCAAGTCCATTGGAGGCCGTAGCGAGGGAGGGACTACGTTTACCGGCACTCTGATGAAGAGGCGGAGGAAGAAGGGGCAGGGGAATGCGCGCAGGTTCTTCTCTTTGGATTACTCGTCTTGCACATTGTCCTATTATCATAACAGGAACTCTTCTGCACTTAGAGGCGCAATCCCCCTGAGCTTGGCTGCTATCGCCGCTGACGAGCGGCGGAGGGAAATCAGCATCGATTCTGGAGCAGAAGTTTGGCATCTCAAGGCGAACAATGCCAAGGAATTCAACGATTGGGCACGAGCTCTAGAGAAGGCGAGCAGGATCGCTCGAGGACTTGAACCCACGTACGACGAGCCTTTGAAGAAAAGGCTGTCCGTAGCCAGCCCGACGCAAGTCAATCCACCAAACACACAACAGGAGGAAGACCGAGAATGGCAACAAGTTGAGGCCTTGGTTAGTCGTCTCGTCGGCACACGGGATGCTCTACGTCGCTTGGTCAAGGACATGTCCGCACAAAAGCTACCCCAACAGCGTCCGGCGAGCTCTCACCTATCACCCGCTTCACCAGCTCTATCAGAAAATAGCGATAGTTACTTTACCCAACCAACGCAGGATAGACGTTCATTCTGGAAGCGCAAAACGAGTGCTTCGCCTCTCACGCCAAATGCTGTGACATCAATGGCAGCATCTACTCTGGCTATTCCCCAGCCGAACTCAGTTGCTTCGATGAAACCTAACGGGCTACCATCGGCAAACAAGCCTAACCAGTCGGGGCACGACGAGCAAAATACACAGGAGCACTGTGCGGCGCTTCTCAATGACTTGGACATGGTAGTTACGGAATTCACCAACGTGATATCTAATAGCAAACGACGGCGGATTCCAATGCCGGGATCCACGGCATCTAGGATGAGTATCGAGTCTACGGCATCAACCGACGAGTTTTTCGATGCCGAGGCAGGGGAGGCAGAAAATAGGCCACAAGTCGTGATGATCGACCGTCGTGGAAGCGAGGTGGATTCTCACGAATCAGATGAGGATGACGAGTCAATTGACGATTCGTCCTCAGTATCATCCGCCGGGGGCGACGAAGTTCTGCCTAGCAAGACCGGCACGGCGGCTCTCTTCCCTCCCAAGCCCAAGTCGCTTTCTCCTTTACCAGTCGACATCGCCGTCGACCGTAGAAAGACCATCCCACCAGCGACTGTACTCCCACCAAGCCTTATTGCTTTCGTCCGCAAAAACGTGGGCAAGGATCTAAGTACGATCAGCATGCCAGTATCCTCTAATGAGCCCATATCACTTCTTCAACGTGTTGCAGAACAACTCGAGTACGCTCAACTACTGGATAGAGCAGCGGAATTAAACACCCCTAGGGATCGTCTCCTCTACGTGACGGCTTTCGCTGTCTCACAATTCAGCGTCAACCGTACGAGGGAACGTGCCATACGCAAACCCTTCAATCCCCTCTTAGGCGAAACTTTCGAGCTTCTCCGCACGGAAAGCGATGTTCCCGGCGGATTCCGCCTCATTGTCGAAAAAGTCACACATCGACCAGTCCGCCTTGCCATGCAGGCTGACGCAGCGGCCTGGTCGTTCACGCAGAGCCCGGCGCCTACGCAAAAGTTCTGGGGCAAGAGCGCCGAACTGACCACAGAAGGACGGGTCCGCATCGCGCTGCGGCTCTCGGACGGTTCCGATGAGCTGTACTCCTGGGACATAGCCACCATGTTCCTCCGCAACGTCGTGATGGGCGAGAAGTATGTCGAGCCGACCGGGATGATGACGGTGTGCAACGACTCGACGGGCGCAAAGGCCAGCATCGAGTTCAAAACCAAGGGCATGTTCGGCGGCCGCAGCGAGGACGTCCAGGTTGAGTGCTACGACGCTAGCGGGGCGCCGACGGGGACGGGCCTCACGGGCAACTGGACGGCGTCGCTCCGCGTGGTGGAGGGCGGCAAGCCGACGAGCCAGGAGATCTGGAAGGCCGGGCAGCTGGTGCCCAACGCGCCCAACACGTACGGGCTGACGACGTTCAGCGCGTCGCTTAACGAGATCACGGCGGTGGAGAAGGGCCGGCTGCCGCCGACGGACTCGCGGCTGCGGCCGGACCAGCGGCTCGCGGAGCAGGGCAAGCTCGACGACGCCGAGGCGTGGAAGGTCCGGCTCGAGGAGGCGCAGCGCGCGCGCCGGCGCGAGCTCGAGGACCGCGGCGAGGAGCACCGCCCCCGCTGGTTCGTCAGGGCCGCGGACGCGCCCGAGGGCGAGGAGCTCTGGCGCCTCAAGCAGGGTCGTGGCGAGAGCTACTGGGACGAGAGGGCCCGGGGCGAGTGGAAGGGCGTCGAGCGCATCTTCGAGGTCCCGGAGTAAATAAAGAGGGAAAGGAGAAGACGAGAAAAAAGAAAAGAAAAGAGAAAGAGTGAAAGAAAGAGATATCCGTGTATTGAGAGACTTCGTGGCCCAGCGGCATGGCGTGCATTGCATGCATTTGCGGAAGCGATCTGATTTATTTGATTTGTTTGATTTTTGGGTTTTTCCGAAGAAAGAGAATAGAAATATCCTAGCCTAGTATGTGCCGACGATAACGGGGATGTATCGTCGCTTGTGTTTCCGTGCTGTGTGTGTAAGTACTTTACTTGTGTATGGGTAAGTGAGTAGGTAGGTGTCCAGGCAAGGAGGGAGATACGTGATTCTCTGCCTACCTACATGCCTGCCTACTTACACATACATACATGCATACGAACACACACACGTGCGCATGCACATACATACATAGATTCACATGTGCCTATTACATACTTACCCTATGTAACTGGGTCATGTTTCTGGGTTGGAGCCACGGGTCTACGGGATTAGATAGAATAAGGGGGCAAGGCAAGAAAGACATGCATAGAGCATCATCATCATTATCGTACATATATAGACTTCACTCAATCTACCTACCTACTAGGTACAGTACTAAGTAAGCGACCGGCTTCACGGGTGTGTCGAGAGATTTTTTTTTCTTTTATGAATATTACTTCACTAGCCAGCCAGCCAGCTAGTCTATTTTCTGAGATAGAAGGTCGCTTTGATCTACGTGGGATGGTGATGGATGGATGGTTGTGAGGCGTCGCGTGTATATATGCGCGCTTGGATTCGTCCACGGGCGCCCGTCTTGGGACTCGTGATCCATCATACTTATTAGGCCAAGATACAGACGACTTACGTACACGGATGCATGGAGTTAAGTTATTTATGGCGGCATGTACTATCATGCGTCACTGATGAGGATTGCCGCGCACGCTTATCGTCGCGCTTACTCTATTCCCTCTCCTATTTCTCTGGAAATCGGTTGAGTTCGTCGTACTGTCCTTGCTGATAGTATCCCAATTGCTTCTTCCAGTGCGATGGCGGGCGGGGGGGGGGGGGGGGGCGGACGGCAGAATATCGTTGGATAGGCCGTTTCCTCGGCGAATGGCTTTCTACTCGGAGGCGCTGTTGTAGGCGGTCGTACTCGTCGGGGAATCGGCTAGCTAACTGACTGGCTGGTTGGCTCTTGTGAGGTGTTGAGTGTTTTGACTTTGGCCCGGGGAAGAGGGCCATTGTGTTCGAGAACGAGCGGCGGTTGGTATGCTAAAGTATTAAGTAGTAAGTGGAAGATTTGTTCATCTTAAGATATTTTCTACTCTCCGATTTCAACAGATACTCTGATAATACCCACACCCTGTATTACAGGATATCGATTTTACACAATGCTCTAGTCTTCAAAGGGACCTTGTTCACGGGGCAATAAGGCTGGATATGTAGTATGTTTGTGATATTCTATTATCGGACTAGAACCTTGCTTAAGTACAAAATGGGTCATTACATAGGAGAAGTTTACTCACGGAATTCTTCGAAGTAATATTCGGGACTCCAATACGGCTGTTCCCTTTATAGATCTTAGTTACTCCCCCTCTTATGAATGCGATGTTACTTTGTATCGACAGGATGGCAGGGCGGTGGGGCAAGCAGGTGCTTTTCAGCCGAGGAATATTCAACCACGAGGGTCTTCGATAAGATGTAACGTTCTTGCAATGTGGATATCTACATATATATACTAAATCAATCTCCAGCTTCACCTTTGGTGCGGGGAACTAGATAGGGCAGTGTTCTATGGGTAGATAGGGATATATATAATATCCTGTTGGCGAACGACTTGGTATTAATGACCTTTCGAGATACCGTGAACCCATGCTTATAGAACATTTTAATCCCGATGAGGACAGAATGCAACGGTATCTGGTTATGGCATGCCTTTTGGCTACCCTGGTTCCAATTGGCGTTAGGGGTTCACCATCCCCGACGCTATCAGCAGCTACACTCGCTTTCACCTATGATAGGAAGTCGTTCTACTTGAATGGCGAGCCATTCGTCATTATTGGCGGGCAGATGGATCCCCAGAGGATCCCGCCGGCATATTGGCGAGACCGCCTGTTGAAAGCCAGGGCGATGGGACTGAACACCATCTTCAGTTATGTCTACTGGAATATGCTCGAACCGAGGCAGGGCCAGTGGCTTAACACCGAAGAAATCAATGATATCGCCAAGTTCTTTAGAATTGCCCAGGAAGAAGGATTGAACGTCATACTAAGACCGGGGCCCTACATCTGCGGCGAGCGAGAATGGGGAGGATTCCCGGCCTGGCTCAGTCAGATACCCGGGATGCAGGTCCGGACGTTCAATGATCCGTTCATGGATGCCGCAAAAAGATATCTAGAGCGTCTCGCAGCTGACTTGAAAGACTTGCAGGTGACTCGGGGAGGGCCGCTCCTGATGGTCCAAGTTGAGAACGAATATGGATCCTACGGGGAGAATCACGATTACACCCAAGGACTAAGAGACATCTTGCTCGCCAACTTTGAGGTTCCGCTATATACAAATGACGGCGGCGTCGACTGGACGTTGAAGGGCGGCGAAGTCCCTGGCGTATTGGCCGAGATAGACGGCGATCCGTGGTCGGGGTTCGCAGCACGCGACCAGTACATCACCGACCCAAGCGAACTCGGTCCTCTGCTCAACGGGGAGTACTACACCTTGGCTCCCGATTTCTGGGGATCGGAGAACCCCCATAACACTAGCGTGGGCCGACCTTCGCAGATAGAGCAGTTCGTCAAGGACCTCGATTACGTGCTGGGAGCCAATAATTCCATCTCCTTGTATATGTTTCACGGCGGAACTAACTTCGGCTTCAGCAACGGCGCGATATGGAAGAATTACACGGCGGCGTTCACGACCAGCTACGACTATGGATCCCCACTGGACGAGAGCGGCCGTACAAACGACCTGTACTTCACGTTCCGTGACACGATTCAGAAGTACGTGCCTGAGGGGAGCATCCCTACCCCTCCGGAAAATATACCGCTACTCGAGATTGCCAATATCACACTCACGCCGATGGCTTCGCTGTTCGACACGGTGGAAGACAAGATCTCGAGCATCTCGCCTATGACAATGGAGGAGTTAGACCAAGCGTACGGGCTGATTCTTTACGAGCACCACACTAACGCTAGTCTCGAGGGGGTCCTAAAACCGGGAGACCGAGCCAGGGATCGTGTCATAGTCTACGTGAATGGACGGCGACAGGGAGTGATTGACAGCACATACAGCAAGCCTGTAGAGGTTGACGTGTCTTTGCAACCGGGCGACGTACTGCAGCTGTTGGTCGAGAACCTCGGCAGGGTCGACTACTGGTCTCGGGAATCTGGGACCTTCGTAGCTCTCGAAGATCAGTTGAAGGGTATCGTGGGAGACGTAACGGTTGGATTGGAACCCATAACAGGGTGGGATATCTACCCCATACCCCTCGACGCACTTCCTTCTACCAGCAAGATCAGCACCGATGAGATCACGACGGGATCCCCGCCGGTGTTCTTTCGTGCCACTTTCCACATAGAAGGCGGCGCCGACACCGACCCAGCGACGCTGGATACATTCCTAGCAATGCCCGACGGTGTCAAGGGTAACGTCTGGGTCAATGGGTTCAACCTCGGCCGATATTGGATCGTTGGCCCGCAGCAGTCCCTCTATCTTCCGGGAACCGTGCTCAAACCCGGTGCCGAAAATGAAGTGGTAGTCCTCGAATTGGAGCCGAATGGTGATTCCTTGACGGCATTTGGTACGCCTGATAGGCAATGGGCGAACTATCCGGATCCTGATTATCCCTGATGATAGATTAATAGAAGAGCGCGTTGTAGGGTAGCTCCGCTGTCGGGAGAAGTTTGCCTCCTGTTAGCCTCGGTTAGACAATTCTTGCGAGGAAGCATATATGTTGACATATCTGCAAAAAAATAAGAATTAGGACTTCACCAAGAAACTATTGCAATATTTATGTTTTCTTGACTATCAACACAGTGCGAAGAGCTAGGTACTAGCTTCACACTCCTAAATTGTGACTAGACTTATTACCTCGGACTCTCGTAGCAACGCTGTCTTCATAAACTGAGACATGGGCTGAGATCAAGGCGCCACTTCCTAATATACCCCCCCGAAATACTAGAACTTGATTTGTTCGCTAATAAGGAGAGTGCAATACTAAACTAGAACGCTTAGTAGAGCGAATTTGAAATAGTATCGCGGAACAAAACATCAATGTTACAGTCTTGTCACGCCTTCAGGATACTGTCTAGAGGTACGCCCCAGTACCAACCCGCAACAATCATCGCGCCGATGCTCATTGTGAACGCCATCAAAAAGTTGACATCATTGTTGTCGAGCAAATCGAACCCACTTTCCGTTATCCGTGTAGGCTTGTGGTCGCCAAAATGGGCACTGCGATGCTTGTCCTTAGGGTCGTACGGGTCCTTAGTCGATTCACCCTCGCCGACAGCAGGCGGGTCTACATGCTCAACAGCACTCTTCCCTTCTCCTTGGAGAGCTTTGGCTTTTATATCCGCGGTCTTCTTGAGGTTCTCGTCCGCAGACACCAACACGCGTACACCGCCTTCGCCCTCGACGATCTTTCCCGATCTCACATCCCGTACGCTTCGCTGCAGCCAGCCGCCTAAAAAGCTATCCAGGAGACTGCCTAAAGCGCCCCAAACGGTCAAGCCCCAAGCTAACGTGACCCTTTGACCGACGGTCCAGCCATCGCCGCCGCCAACCTTACCCTTGGTCTCGTCCCCGCACAGAGGCAGAAACATCAGCGAAGCGGTCACGATGACCATGGAACCGAGGAAGCCCGCGACCAATCCCCACAGCGTGACACCCCCGTTCGTCCCGCGGGGCACCTTCCGCAGGGAAAGGGAGGTAATCAGCCGGGGCTCGCTGCGCGACAGGATGCCCAGCTCGGAGGAAAAGGTATCGGCGGCGACGGCGGCGTAGTTGGCGATGATGCCGAGGACGAGCAGATCGCCGCCCCACTTATAGCAGAAGGAGCCCTCGGGCAGCTGCCCCCCACCGCCGCCCACGACGGCGGCACGCCGCTGGCGCAGCTGGTAGGCGTGCAGGAGCGTCAGGATGGACGCCGTGAGTGAGTTGGCGAGCACCTGGACGTGGGTGCGGGGGCCCTCGCCGCCGGAGCTGCCCTGGGCGTGCAGCGTCAGCGCGGCCTTGACGTCCTTCTTGACGGCGGTCGCGCGCGTGCCGGCCAGGAAGAAGACGATCAGCAGCACGAAGGGCAGGTTCCAGGGGTGCACCGCGTGGGCGACCGCCGTCAGCGCCGCCGCGAAGATGCCGAGCGGCGTCAGCGAGTTGTGCGAGTAGGCCCGGTAGACGAGTCCGAGCGTCGCGGGCACGGCGATGATGGCCTTCATCGTTACCAATGCGGTAGGCTTACTAAGTAGGTATCGAGGGTCTCGGGAAAGGCGAGGTATGATATGAGTTCAGAAGCTGATTGTGCCTCTCGTCAGTATTACAGTTCCAGGCGGTCGATTCGATATGCTTGCCGCATAAATGTATATGTTGCTGCCTGGAGTTCTCTCGACAGACTATTATGAGTGCGAAGAGGTACCTAGTAGCACTGCCAGGCTGCCAGGGTCAAGTGATAGAATGCTGAGTAAGACCGGTGAGACTCTTGATATTGTTATCGATAAGACGTCGTCAGCAATGACGACTGGCCCACCTTGCATTCACCTAGCCTTAACACTCACTACATGTACTATTGTATGTACTGAGAAGCATTTTTTTATATTATAACGTGGGAAATGATTATATGATAACTACTATATAAATTGTTAAACCACTACTGTTAAACCACTGTAATTAAATCTATAATAAGCTAGTTTAGATTAGGTTTAGCGTGGTTATATAACTACATTATGTAATTTATAAAACTTTAATAATAGTAATTAAATCCTTATTATTATAGCTTATAACTTTTACTTTTTAATATAATAATAATAAATTATTATTATAAATTGCGATTTTATTATAATTTATATATATATATAATAAAGCTTATTTAATATTAATTAATAGTTATAAAAATAATTATAAATAAATAAAAGTAAAAAAACGGATTATAGCCAGCTTTTAAAATAGGTTTTTATATTTAATCCGATTTAATTTTATAATTTTAGCTAAATATTTAGCCGGCTATATAATAAAAGGATTAAAAACCTTATTTTATTAATTAAAGGAAGATATTTATATATTTAATTTTATAAAAAACATTTTAATTAATAGAAAAATAAAATAGTAAGCCTTTTTACCGAAAAAAAAATACCGTATACCTTAAATAATAACAATAATAAATACCCCCGTATTTTAATTATCGATAAATTTAAAATTTTATCAGATTTTAACGTTTTTTAATAAAATTTAATATTTCTTAATACCCCCGTTAATTTTAACGCTATTTAATTATATTATGTTATTTATATTATTAAAATAGCTAATTTAGCTAAAATCCCGTTATTATCGGACTTTAATACTTAAAAAATCTTTATTTTTAAAAAAATATAATAAAAATTATTACTTTTATTATAACTATAAATAAAATATATATACTTAAACTTTTTTAATAAAAATATCGATTTTAATAACCCTTTATAAAACCTTAAATACTATATAACCTTTATAAATAATATTATTCGGATTTATAATAACTTTTTATATAAAAATTAATAAATATTTAAACAATTTTAAGAAAACTTTTAAAAATAAAAGAACCGTAATTTTAATAAAGTAAATCGTTATTTTAAAATATATAATACGCGTGGCTAAGAGGGGTGTATATAATCACTAAATAAATTAAATAAGCAGGGATCTATATAAATAGTATGCAGATCCCACCAGAGGATTTCTTCTCTTTCTTTTAATCTTCATCTTTTTAATAATATATTTATTTTTACCCTAAACTCACGTATTAATATAGCTATTAAAGACCCTTATAAAATACGGAATCTTTTTATTAAAAAACGAAAAAAACGTATATAAACTCTTAAAACTATTTATAATCGACGACTTAAATATTTCGGATACCTTAAATCTTATACCGGTAATTATTTAATTAGCTATAATATCGTTACCCTTTACCTTTATATTTATATATTAACCTTTCCGTATTATAAATATACCGGGTATATAGATTATAACCCCCGGTAAAAGCGTAATAAATACCTTAATACCTAACCCTTAAATAATAAATACCCTATTTATTAATAATTAAAAACCTATATTAATCCTTAATTTATAAAACCTTTATACCTTATCGATTATATTAAAAAGTTAAGCTTTATTTATTTATAATAGTTAAATATATAAACTCCTTTTTTAATATATTATATATAATAATATAATCGATTTTACCGAATATATTGCCTTTTAAAAAGCATAAAAATTAACCTATAACTATATAAATAAACCGTATAATATATTAAAAAATAAAGCAAAAATCTTTATTAATATATACCGGAAATTTAATATTACTAAAAACTAATATTATATTATCTTTTTAAATATCCTTATAAATTATACCGAAATCTACTTTATTAACGAAATTAGTTTAAATTATTGTTAAAATAAAATATATAATTAAATCTATACCTATTTTAATATAAACTTTAATTATACCTATTATTAAACCGATTAAATTATTATAATATATATTAAAGTTCGAAATTTAAATCTAAATAAGTCGAAAATAAAGGCTTTAAAAAAACTATTCGATAAAATAGTCCTTATTTAATATATATTTAAAAAAGGTTATAAAAAAAAGATCAATTTTTATAATAACGTTATATAGGCTTATATTAGCGTTTTTAAACTTAAATATATATTTATTAATATAAAACCGACATTTAAAGCTTTATTTATAAACCTTTAATTTAATATATAAATATTAATAAACCGTAAAATAAATTAATAATACTTATAAAATTAAAAACTAAATAATATAAACTGTTAAATGGGCTCTATTATACATACGTATAAATTACGATAAAATCGCGATTTATGGTGATAATTTATTATTATTAAATTAAAAGGTAAAAGTTATAAGCTATAGTAGTGGGGATTTAATTACCACTATTAAGGTTTTATAAATCACGTGAAGTAGTCACGTAACCATGCTAAACCTAATTTAAACTAGCCTATTATAAATTTAGCTATAGTGGTTTAATAGTAATGGTTTAATATAAACTTTATTAATAAAAAATATAATAATAATAGCTATAAACCCTTATTTTAAAAAAGATAATAAAATAAACCTAAACCTTACCCGGATAATAATTAATAATAATTCTAAAAAAGATACTTTATTTATAAAAAAAATAGCTATTAATTAATAAAGCATTTTTTATTTAAACGAAATAAAACTAAAAATTAATACTATAACGCTATAAAAATATTAAAAGATCTATTTATATTTAAAAAATTTGCTATATATTTATTCGAATTTAAAAGAAATCCCGAAAATAATAATAATAATTAATAAAATAATAAAAATAACTATAATAAAAATAAAGAAATAATATAATATTTTATTAACTATTTATTTTCTTACCGGCTTATTAATAAAGATATATATAGTTAGAATATTATAATAGAAATAAATCAGTTTATATTTAACGATTTATATATAATTAAATATTAAAAAATCCTATAAAATACCGGTATTATTAAAATATTAATAATAAAAAAAGCATAATTAAAAATATATTTTAAGGAATACCTAAACGTATAAATTAACTAAACTTTTAATAATATAACTATTCGATTTAAAGGTTAAAATTAATTAATAGCTATTAGTATAATAACTATAAATAACGAATTAAATTAAATTAAGTTTTATATTATAAAAGCCCTTATATTATTTTTATTATTGTTATAAAATATAAATAAATTAAAAGCTTATTTTAATAACGTTTTTAACGTTATTATAAAAAATAATAAAAAAATAATTTCAATAATATAAAAATAAAAATACCCCTTTTTTAACGTTAGCTATAATAAATTAGTTATTTATTTTATAAAAGTTAAATTATATTAACTATATTATCGATTTAAATATTTATAAACCGAAAAATTATATAACTTATTAAAAGTAGCTAAATATAATAATGTTAATACTAATAAAGAATTAAAAATGTGTATAAAAAGATAATGTATTAATGGATGAAAAAGATGGAGAAAAATCTCCACCTTACAGCTTTTTAAGGAAACTGTATGCTTATTTAATCTATTAGTGTTACCTACACAACCCAGTGTGGTCCGTGCACGGTGGTCCGTACACATCCTTATATAATAATGTATTAAATACATTAATCCTTAACGAAATTTAAAAGTTTTATTATTATTATTAAATTTATAATTTTACCTTTTAAAGGTTTAAATTTATAATCCGGAATAAATATAACTTTAATTATAAAATAGTAATAAATATAATCTATTTTAATAGCCGAAATGTACTATATATTATTAATATAGTTACATTATTTTAAATAGTAATATTTTTAAAATCCCTATTAGTTAAAAATATATAAAATATTTTTTATAAATATTAAATTTATATATATTAAAACCCTTTTAATATTATTACCTATAACCCCGGTATAAACTTTATATATAAAAAATTTAAAAATAACGTACGGATTATCGGCATTACCTATAAAAAAATACCCGTTAAGGCCTATTAGGTAATTAAAAAAATCGAAAAAGCATATAAACCCTTAAAACGTATTTATAAAATCTTAAAAAACGAAATCGGCTACTATATAAACCTAAATACAATTTTTTAAATAGCCGTAAAAATATTTAATAATATAGCCGGCTTTAATAGCCTTATATTAACGCTATTAATATTCGGTATTTATTTAAAAATTATTACCGATTTTTTACTATTTTTTAATATTATAAAACGAACCGAAACTATATAAAAAGCTATAAAAATATTAAAAAAAATACGATTTAAAATCGATATAAATTATATAGTTAATATATAAAACGGTTTTATAGTATAAAAAATCCTTATATTCCTATTATAAATAAAAGTAATAATAATAATAATAAAAAACTAAATAGGACCTTTTAAAATTACTATTTTCGAAAACCGTAACGTTATTATTAATATAAACGGACTAATAAAATTTCGGTATATTTAAATTAAAAAATACTATTATAATTAATAGAAAATAATAAAAGCTATAAAAAAATCGATATAAAAACTAATAATACCGGCGGGAATAAAAAAATCGATATAAAAACCTATTAAAGTATCGGTAATGTTAATAATAATAAAAAAATCGATATAAAAACCTACCGAAATGCCGAAAATATTAATAATAATAAAAAAATCGATATAAAAACCTATAACGGCCTTTAAAAAATAATAATCTATAAAAAGAAAACGAAAAAAACCCTAAAAATACCCTATTATAAACCTTATTATAAACTATACCCTTATTATATATTATATATTTAATATATTTTTATTATATAAAAAAAAGGTCGATTTCGAATTAATAATTAAATTAAAACGAAATAAAATTATAAAAGCTTTAAAAAAACCATTTTAAAAGTTAAATTTTATAAAAATTAATAATTTTACTATTTAAAAAATATTCGAATTTATAAAATTCGATTAAATATATATTACCGAAAAAATCTTTAATATATAATTTATATAAAAGGTTAAAGGAAAAATAATTAAGCTATATAAAAAATTACAATTAATTATTTAAAGCTATAAAAAAAAAGGAACTTATTTTTATATAATTACCGATTATTTAATAAATAAATTAACGCTTAATATTTATATTAATACTTTTATTATTTAAAATCTATAATATAAAAAAAAATTACGAAATATTATTTAAATATATTGTTAGATGGCCTCTATTATACATATATACGAATTATAATAAAATCGCGGTTTTATGGTGATAATCTATTATTATTAAATTAAAAGGTAAAAATTATAAGCTGCAGTGGTGGGGATTTAATTACCACCATTAAGGTCCCGCAGGTTACGTAATGTAGTCACGTAACCACGCTAAACCTAATTTAAACTAGCCTATTATGGATTAACTGCAGTGGTTTAACTATAGTGGTTTAATAGCAGTAATTTAACATATATACTTAAATTAATAATAAGTTTAAAAAAAAAATCTACGTATAGCTACCGAAAAAAATCGTTAATAAATACCCCGAAAATACCTATTTTAAAATAATTAAACCCTTATATAGCTTTATAAAATTAAAATTATATTAATTTAAAACATACTATATATATTATAAAAAACATTAATTATAAAAACGTTAACGTATAACCTATATTTATTAATAATTTATAGAAATACCGAAAATTTTACCATTATAGGACTATAAACCGATAATACCTTTAATATTATTACGGAAAGTTTTTCGAAATTAAAAAAAGATAAATTTAAAAAGGCCGGATTTTATATAAAACTAAAAATAAACTTTATTATTATATAAAAAATCGAATTTAATAATAGCCGAATTTAATTCGTAAAAAAAGATATAATATTTATTTAATATAGTTAAAATTAATAATTATAAAAAATCGATAAATTAGTAATTAATATACTATAACGGTACGTTATTTAATATATAAAAGGTATATATATAGTTTTAATTTATTAACCGAAAGTTTCGTTTAACCTATTAACGGTAATATAAGTTATATAGCTAATAAAAAAAGATATTAACGCCTTAAATAACCGAATCGAATAATAAATAAATAATTTAAAAAAAAGATTAAAATATATACCTTTAAATTTTAATAATACTAAATTATTTATTTTTATAAATAAATCGTTTATAAATAATAAAGATTTTATGTTATATGGTTTTAAGATTCTGGCTAAAGTAAAAGAGTCTTAAAGGTTAATATAATCCGGGGAGTCCTATAAAATCCTTAGAGTATATTATAATTTATAATATTTTAAGGAATAAAGTATAATATAAATAACTATAATATAGTAATAGCGAGGTTATAAAATATTAAATAGTATTAGTATAATAAAATAAAATAATTAAAGATATCCTTTATTTTTAAAAAGTACGAAGGATTAAAGGACTTATATATAATTTTTAAGCTTTAATTTTAATAATTAAATAAAGCTATATAATATATGCCTTTTTATAAAAAAAAGGTCTTTATATTTTCGTAAATATGAAATAAATTAAAAAAAAAAACCAGCGCGAATTTATTTATAATATATAAATAGTTTAGCATAATATTTATAACTTAACCGAATACCTTAATTCTTTATTACTTTATATAATATTTTTTTAGCGTTAATATTTCCTAATAATGCTTTAAATCCTATCGAAAACCTATAATTAGAAGTTCGTATTAATTTTAATAACAGGAGTTTTAATTAGCGGAAAAAAACGCGATATTTCTATTTTTAAATATACCTAATAAAAATCTATTAATATTAGTTTATTAATATAAGCGTTTAAGTAAAGTTAGCTTATTATTTTATATTATAGTTATATTTTTTATATAATTTATCCGTTTTTTATTAATAAAAATAACTTTTTCTATTATTTAGCTATAAATATAAATATAGTTTAATTAATTATTCCGGATATTTAATTTATCGAATTAATAGATAATATTAGGGTTTCTTTAAATACGTAAAATCGAAGGGATATATAAATTGCTTAATTTAAAGCTTATATAGGTAAGGGTAGCCGTTATTATAATTATTTATAAGCCGGTATTATTAGTAAATTTAATTAGCTAAAATATTTAGATTTTTTTAAAAATCTTTATTAATTAATAAATAGCTTTAAAAACTTAAACGCTATTTAATATTATTAATTTAATATAATAATACTAACCTAAATTATTACTTTTTTAATTATTAAATTAATAAGGTTAAATTTAATAGGGCTACTTATAATAAATAAGGTATAAAAATCGATTAAATTAAATAATAATTATAAACTATTTAAAAAAATACTATCGGTAATTTTATTAAAACTTTAATTAAAGATAAAATAATTATTATTTAAGGAAATTAAGCCTAATTTTTTAAATAAAAGGGTCTATTAAATATTAATAAACTATTAAAGCCGAAATATTAAGATTTAATTTCCGGTAATTAAAGCTTTTCCCTTTAATTATAAATAGGAAAAAGTTTTCGGAAGCTTTTTAAAAGCTTTTTTTATTAGTTTTTAACCCTAACGACTATTAAAATAGCTATTATTAATTTTAAATATTAAATTTATATATTTTTTAATATTTTTATAGTTTATATTTTTAACTTAATCGATAATTTTGCCGCTATTGGTTAATTTTTAATTATTAAAAGACTTAAAATAAATAGCTAAAACTATATATTAAAGGTTTTTTAAAATACTTTTAACCGTATTTAATTAAATATATTATAAAGCATTTAAGAACTTTTACGATTTATAAAAGGCGTATAAAATTCGGTTAAATTAAAATATAATAATTATATAGGAAATAAAATAAATATCGATAATATAAAAATTAAAGTAATTATATTTAAAATATTTAAATATATATTTTTAA